>JACEVL010000648.1:77500-322049 GCA_020284085.1 Aporrectodea caliginosa
TACATAGTGATTAGGGGCAGCCACTGTAGTGAGAGATGAGTTTGGAGCAGAGAGCAGTGGAGATCTGCGAGTCACTTGATTCCTGCTTACTTACTACTCGGCCTTCAGTTTCAACGGATGTGTTTGACTGCCTTGGTCGGAGGAGGAGGAGGAGGAGGGGCGTGGTGATGGTGGATATGGCCGAAAGAATGGCCATGGGATGAGTGGAGATGATAATCTGGGGTATTAGATGATTACAACCACCGCATGATGGGTCCTATGGGTTAGTAGGTGATTTATGATGCGAATCGTCTGCATACTAAATACTGGAGATAATCACAGTCAGCCGACGACTAGTTGGCTGCGTTTCTCGGCCCTAGGTGAATGTTTCATGAGGCTACGTTGACCCCAAGTGACCCCAGGTCAACACAGCTATACCGTTGATTGGTTAAGAGCAGTTGATAAAAACAGGGCGTCGGCGGAGGGGCTTGGCTTATTCACGAGGGACATTGAGTGTACCAGGGTGTTAGCAACGGTTCGTTGGTTGGTTCGTCAGCATTGGGTGAGGCATGTGTAGAAGGTCATCGTAAGAAGTAAACGACGACGTCCTTCGCTTCAAGTGTAAATGCCTCCATCATAAGACTTACTCTGATGTTGTCCTGCTTCAACGAACTGTTGTTGTTGTTGGCTGAGGAGGAGGAGGAGGCAGAGGAGGTGCATCTAGAACAGGTACCTCTACCTCGGGCGGTTGATCCGTCGATCGATTGGTTGGACCCCCTTCCTCGTCTGATTATGGGATGACACCTACAACAGTGCACAGCTGCTCTACCTTTTTATTGTTCTGTCACATAATTTTTAAGTTGATATATATATGTATATGATTTGTATTACCGTAATATATATGTAACATATATATATATAATTAATGTATATAGAGATATATTTATGTATGTGTCTACCATTATATATAAAATAAATGCCCGGTGGCTTGGATGATGGTGTGGATGATGGTGTGAACCGTTGTCTGCCATTCTGAGTCATCGACTGAGTGATGGACTGAGTGAGTGATGCTTTGTCTTCTTCCTTTCTGTGTCTTTCTGTTTGTATGTTTTAATTGATCTGTGTTTCTTTCTGTTGTTATGTCTGAGTGCCTGTGGTTCTTTGATGCTCCCTTTCTCTGTCCGGTTCATGGTATCACTGCATCTGCCTCTTCTCTGCCTAAATGTCATTGTGTGCTTGTCAACTCAGACTTAACAAGTGTTTGTCTGACATTGTCTTTGTCTGTGTAGGTGTGCTTGTGTGTTCCTCTCTCTCGTGTGCATCAGTCATCCTTTCAGTGTTTTTTGTCTGCCTCTACATAGATCCGTCTGTGTGTCTGTCTGTCTGTCTGTCTGTCTAATTAAGATTCAAGTGACGTCTGCCTCCTATGGTGGGTGCTGGGGTTAGGGTGGGATACTGGGTGGAGAGAGAGAGAGAGAGAGAGAGAGAGAGAGAGAGAGAGAGAGAGAGAGAGAGAGAGAGAGAGAGAGAGAGAGAGAGAGCTGTGCAGTCTGATGACATTGCAAATGGTGCCTCCTTGTCTTTACCGTTCTATTGAACAGGACACAATTACTGATAGGAAGAAGAACTAGACTGCAGTAGGGAAACTCAACTGCTGCCACTTCCTTCTCTCTATCTCTGTGTCTGTCTGCGTCTGTCTGTTTGTCTGTTTGATTGTCAGGTGGCAGATGGTCTTTGTTAAGTACGTCTCTGAGAAATGTCGAGTTTTAAGGATAAATTGGAAGATATGGTTTCTTACACTTGAAGATATCCTTTGCACTTGTCAGTCTACTCTTACACAGATCAAGGACTTTTCATCTTGATTGACTGTGGAGAAGGCCAGACAGACGGACAGACAGACAGAGCGAAAGGGAAGGCACAGACAGAGGGGAAAGGGAAGGCACAGACAGAGGCGAAAGGGAAGGCACAGACAGAGGCGAAAAGGAAGGCACAGACAGACGGCGAAAGGGAAGGCACAGACAGAGGGGAAAGGGAAGGCACAGACAGAGGGGAAAGGGAAGGCACAGACAGAGGGGAAAGGGAAGGCACAGACAGAGGCGAAAGGGAAGGCACAGACAGACGGCGAAAGGGAAGGCACAGACAGAGACGAAAGGGAAGGCACAGACAGAGGCGAAAGGAAGGCACAGACAGAGGGGAAAGGGAAGGCACAGACAGAGGGGACAAGGGAAGGCACAGTGGAGAGACAAGGGAAGGCACAGACAGAGAGAGAAAGGGAAGGCACAGACAGAGGGGAAAGAGAGAGGCACAGAGAGAGGGGAAAGGAAAGGCACAGACAGATAAAGAGAAAGGCACAGACAGAGACGAAAGGGAAGGCACAGACAGAGGCGAAAGAAAGGAAGGCACAGACAGAGGGGAAAGGGAAGGCACAGACAGAGGCGAAAGGAAAGGCACGAGAGAAGAGACGAAGAGGCACAGACAGAGGGGACAGGGAAGGCACAGACAGACAGAGACGAAAGGGAAGGCACAGGCAGAGGGGAAAGGGAAGGCACAGACAGAGGGGAAAGGGAAGGCACAGACAGAGGCGAAAGGAGAAGGCACAGAGAGAGAGGGGAAAGGGAAGGCACAGAGAGAGGGGAAAGGGAAGGCACAGACAGACGGCGAAAGGGAAGGCACAGACAGAGGGGAAAGGGAAGGCACAGAGAGAGGGGAGTGGAAGGACAGAGAGAGGGGAAAGGGAAGGCACAGACAGAGGGGAAAGGGAAGGCACAGAGAGAGGGGAAAGGGAAGGCACAGACAGAGGGGAAAGGGAAGGCACAGACAGACGGCGAAAGGGAAGGCACAGACAGAGGGGAAAGGGAGGCACAGACAGAGGCGAAAGGGAAGGCTGAGTGCCTGGTGGAAGACACGTACTGAACATTTAATTGTAATTTAAAAGAAGTAGAGAGTAGAAGTAAGTAAGTATATGACAAAATGAAAAACCAACTGCTAAATTTTGGTGTGTAAAAAAATTTTAAAGCATCCGTGTGACAAATGTTTTACGAGCGAGAGAGTTTGCCTTAGGTATTATTCTATTAAAACCGTGGGACTTGATATCATAGGGAGTATTCAATTGATCAAAGGCTGGAGAGAGAGAGATAGAGAGAGAGGAGGGAGAGAGAGAGAGGAGAGAGTGATGTGATGTGAGTTATTTTTAATAAAGATCTGCTGCTGATCGTTGAGTTAAGAGTCCGTCGTCCGTCCGTCCGTCGTCTGCTGAGATATGGTCGTCAATCTTCTGGTCATCCAACGGTTTCGATAGAATGAGACGAACGATGTCTCTCACCCTCCCCCGCCCTCCGCCCCAAAAGAAGAAAAAACAACTGCTGCTTCCAATGGCCCTGAGCGTCCCATCCTATATGGCTTCCTGAGAAGGAGGAGATGGGGGAGATGGTGGTGGTTGACGTGGAGGGAAGAAGGAGGATGAGGGGGGAGGAGGCAAGACCACTTGAGTCTTTCTGACTCTGGGTTTGTGGTTTCTCACGGATCCACCTGTGGAACTTTCAGGGAAGTGTCTAACCTCTTTTCCTGGGAACCAACGGGATCTTGTTTGCCTTCTGGCCGCTGAAAACATCGAGACAGACACAAAGGGAAACAGAGACACAGACGGAGGCAGACTCGTGTGTGTGTGTGAGTGAGTGTGTGTGTGAGAGAGAGAGAGAGTGAGAGAGTGAGAGAGAGAGAGAGAGAGAGAGAGAGAGAGAGAGAGAGAGAGAATGTTGACAAAACGGGTTTTTCAAGTAAGTTGTAAGTTGGTTGTATGGATCTTTTGCAGTAGCCTTCCCATTGTTGACAGCGAGACAGACAGTCAGACAGACAGCTAGAGAGACGTATAAGTAGCCATCCAACTGTTGGCTGTGATGATGGAGGGAATATCAATTATATGATACCGGATGATATGTTCGTTTGCTTTTCCTTATTCGTTCCTAACATTGAAGCTAATTATTGACCATTGGATGGATGGATGGATCGTTAGATGGGGCTTCAGGGCTTGCTGTGTGTTTGTCTGGCCCTTTCATCTGTCACTTTTGTATTATCTGGCCTCGTGTGTGTGTGTGTGTGTCTCCCTCTGTCTGTGCGTGTCTCTGTCTCTCTTTCTCTGTCTGTCTGTCTCCCTCCGTCTCTCTCTCTGTCTCTGTCATTTTTTCTCCTGTTTGTCAGCTCCAGCCCTCTTCTCGTAATCAGGTCCATTGATGGGACTCGATGACAAAGTCGGCGGCCAGATGGTTGAACGGCGGCTGGCGATGATGATGATGATGATGATGATGTTGAGGATTTGTCATCATCAGGCTGTAGCTCTGTGTCCATTGCCTTATCTTCGGCCAGAGACTGGTTCCCTTTGGCCTGCGTTGCTTCTGGTCGTCTGCGCTGCTGCTGAGGCCAGACATCGTCTGTCGTCCGTCTGACTCACTGACTAACATTGAAATAGATCTACTTCTGCTTTCGAAATGCCCGTCTGTCTGTCTGTCCGTCGAAATTGGCCAAAAATGAGCAATTTGAAGAAGGTCGACACATGTAGCAGGACTCAGACCTTTGTGTTATTTATGTGGACGACCCGTATGAGGAAGAGGAGATGGGAGATGGAGGAGGAGGAGGAGGAGTTATCTGTTGACGGAGCTGTCAGCTTCGTTGCGTAATAAGAAGAGGCAGAGAGGGATGGAGGAAACAGAGGGAGAGGCATCGGAGGCAGGGAGGCAGAGAGAGAGAGAGAGAGAGAGAGAGAGAGAGAGAGAGAGAGAGAGAGGCAGGCAGGCAGAGAATGAGCAAGCAGTGAGTAGGGATGGGATGGGGTTGGGTGTGGGGGCAGCAGAGGGCAGTAGCATCGTCTCTTGGGAGACAGACGACGAGAATTTGATCGGCCGTTGAAATCGAATTCGTTAGTTGGATGTTTCGTTCGTCAGCGCTGGTGGGCAAGAGCATCTGCACAGCTGCTGCTGCTGCTTCTGCTGCTGCTGCTGCTGATGCTGCCTTCAAAGGCATTCTTCTGGTTATATAACACCCGCATCAGCAGCAGCCAACAGCAGCGGGGGCTAGGGCGGTGGTGGGCGTCGTGTTAGCAGTGTGCCTCTGTCGTTCGTATTATCTATGTAGCTTCTTACTTTGGCTCTACGCGTGTGCGTGTCTACTGACCGACTGTTATAAGGACGTCACCGTAGTCAATATTTGGGGATTTCCGTCGGTGCTATTTTTATCCGACCCGCCTGAGGGGTTGAAACGCCGAGGCACGGGCAGCGGCGGAGGAGGAGGAGGAAGAGAAGGAGGAGGTTGTGTTTGCCCGAGTGAAGAGGAGGAGGAGGGACCGTGAAATATTAGCCTCGCTCAGATGTCAGAGGCGCGTTTAACTTTGGACATTGAATATTAAATGGAGTGATTGTGAGGCAGAGGAGGAGGAGGAGGAGGAGGAGGAGGAGGAGACTGCTTCTGATTCTTAGCGTCTGTCAGAGAACTGCGTCGACGGTCGATCGACGATCACTCTGGTCAAGTCTTTCTCCAGCTCTCCAAAGATAGGTGAACTTTGAAAAGCGAAGACCGTTTGTGAGTCGACGGCGAAGGCGGCGGCGGTCTCTGGCAGGACGACTGGCTCTTGCGACTGGCTCTTGCGACTGGCTCTTGCCTCTCCTCCAAAGGCTGGCTTTCATCCTTTCAATGTGTGTTTGTGTGCTTTCGGCCGAGTGTATATAATTAACCTGAAGCCGACGTATATCGTTCAGTGTTCAGTCTGTGTGTATATGACCTACTGTACTTGGACGTAGTAGCTCTGCTCTGCTCAGTGCAGTTCAAGAGAAGTCTGCTCGCTGCTTCCTTCCGCCTGCTGCTGCTGCTACTGCTGCTGCTGCTGGTGCTGCTGACCATTAGGCAGCCATCTTATCGGTGGTCTGTGCGTATGGTGTATATGGCTGCATCTATCAAGTGGCTTCATCGGAGGATATTCACAAGTTGCTCATAAATTAGGAACTGCGTAGTAGACCGACCGACCGATGACCGGTCAGTTACCCATAGCAACCGATTGCAGGACTCGGGTCGTCATGGTCGTCCTCGTTTTATGACATCATCTCGTGCTGTCAATCAATCGTTTAGAGATGTCAGGTGATGATGATATGTTGTCTGTTGATTGTCATTGGATCGTAGTTTGATAGACAACGATTAACGATGGATTATGTGCATTTCTTCTTCACGGGATTAGTGGCATTCAGGCGAAAAACTTTGAAATGTTGCAGCGCCAGCTGAAAGGAGTCTGCTACTGATGAGAGAAGTTGTTAGGAAGGCATTTCCAGCGTGAAGCAGTTGAGCCAATTGAACTGTTTGCTTTCTCAAAAGCGTTTCTTCTCTCGTTCTTCCTTCAATGGTTTGTCTGTTTACTCTTCGTGACCACTTAGGACACAAACGGATCCTAGTTGGATGAGTACTTAGGAGTCGCGCTTGGTGACTGTCACCTGAGACAGTTACTAGCACTCACTGAACTCTAAGTAAAGGGGGACGGTGTGAGGAAAGAAATATGGATTGAATGGGAGAGAATAGACAGTTATTTTGGCACTGAGGGATATAAGAGAGTAGTAATTTGTTAAGATGGGTTTACATATGAGAGAGATTGATGTGAAATCAGCTGAAGTGGCTTTGTCGATTGGAGCGCCAGCGCCTCTCCTCATCGACACCGATTGGCTGCAGACACAGTATTCAAAGAGACTCTTCGTCTTCAACATTCTTTGTATAGGTAAATTATGATTGTCATCATCACGTCTAAATGCTCGTCTTCTTCGTAAAGTATTTCTCAAAAGTCTGAATGGCCATTCTGTATGTTGAGCCATATACCTCTTACTGGTCTTCTTCTGTTATATACATGCATCCATAAGGAATGTATATATATATAATATATATATGCATATATAATGCACATAGAGCGTGTGTGTGTGTGTGTGTGTGTGTGTGTGTGTGTATATATGGCTATATATGGCTTTATGTGCTTGTGTTATTTATGTATGTTTGTATGCTGGGCTTTTGATGCTTTTGTTTTACAGGTTGATTGCTCTTCGTCTGATGTTCTTTTATGATTATTTGTTAACTAATTAAGTTCATTTTTATAATAATAAATAAAATAAATGATGATATTCTTTATTAGCTCTCTCTCCTGTTAATTAATACCCATAATCATCTATATATCGTTGATTGTCCTTTTTCTCCTATTAATACCCATATAATATATGACAATCATGACAATCAACAATATATATGGGTATTAATAGGAGAAAAAGGATATATATATATATATATCACTGATTTTCCTCTTTCTCCTATTAATACCCATATATATATTGTTGATTGTCATGACTATGAATTGATGGCTTTCTTTGATGCACTTAATATCAAACATTGTCTGCAGAAGTGAAACTGCTGGCCAATGGTTGTCATTTTATTTCTTCATTGTAATTGGATATTTGTTAGTGCTGCTGCTGCAAGAGAATCCTATCAGACCCAAGCAGGCTGTCTACACTTCTGCTCTCTTGTATAAAATGTCGAAGTTCATTAAGAACAGGACATTCAACGTTCGTCAGTTTGCAAAAGCTGCTCAGATAACTAGAAGAGTCACCAGTGGCAGGGTCACGGGCGCACGCACGCACACACACACACACACACACACACACACACACACACACACACACACACACACATTGCAGATCCTAACCAACAGATAAATTATAGATTAGAGTTGACAGAAGACCATGGTTGACTTGTATGCAGTTGTCTGTGATGATGCCTTGTTTAGGTGGTTCTCGTAGGGGATCTACTGTTTCATCTGCAGGGCTGTCAGCTGATGTTGTGGAGAGGAGGAGTTGTTGTGTATCTTAGTGTTTTACAGAACGTGTTTCTGTTTGGTTTTAGGTGAGACAGGCATTGGGAAGTCGACGCTGATTGATACACTCTTCAACACTCAGTTTGATTCAGTGCCAGTCAGTCATGACCTGCCAGGTGTTCGACTCAAAGCACACACATACGGTATGTAGACAGAGAAAGAACAGACAGACAGACAGACAGACAGACAGACAGAGAGGAAGAGACGGTAACTGTTGTTCACATAATTATATTCACAGATGCTGTCTGTAGGTAGTCGTAAATGGGAAATATGGTTGTTGTCATCATGACAAGTGTAACGCTGTTCTGTCTGGCACTGTGGTAGTGCCTGGCAGAACAGCGTCTGGCACTATGACATCACATCTGAAGAACACTGACTTTCTGTTCAAAATGATTAATGGCACGTAGGCAGAAGTGCAACCACATAACTGAAATTTTGATGTGCGATGAACTCCTTTGGCTTCCCCATTAGGGGTCTGCTGGTATACCCGTACCCGCGGGTTTACCCTGTTACCGACCCGTACCCGCGGGTCGCAGTGCGGGTCGGGTAGACATTTCACGAATTTCGGGTCGGGTGCGGGTAGGAGCATTACGGGTACGGGTATACCCGGTTTTACCCGTACCGAACTCAAGTTTGGGGTTACATGTAATAACGGCGGTGCATAACGTCACATCTGTACCCTTTTGTAATCGGCCGTGGAAATATGAAAGTTCGACGATAAAATTGTCAATTATGAGTTTTTCTGGCATCAAATCATGGTGTATGACAAATTTGCATCGGGTGTTACCATAGCCTTCTTACATGTATATTGCGTCAATTTTGGTAAATCGTTGCATTTTGGGCCATAAATCTAAAAAAGCCATAGGCCTACTCCGAACATTAATAAATTCAGTTGGGCAGTACGATTATCCATGAAACAGGTTCACTGTCATCATCATCATTCTCATTATGATTATGATTAAGAGTAGAGCCTATTATTATTATTATTATTATTATTATTATTATTATTATTATTATTATTACTGTGATCATTACCATGATCATCAGACTATTATTATTACTACTACATGCTTTGTGAGACTATTGGACTGATAGGGGCTGGGATTATGGGAAGGCCTATTAATTGTGTGACGGGTACGGGTATACCCGCGGGTACGGGTCGGGTTGGGTAGCAATTTTGACTACGGGTCGAGTACGGGTAGCGGTCCTATGTTACGGGTACGGGTCGGGTAGCAAAAATGCTCTACCCGCAGACCTCTATTCCCCATTACCTACTGAAAAAAATTACACAATGGGGTTATGTGGTGTTACAACTGCCTGCACCATTTGGCTGCAGACTACCTCAGCAGATACTTCATGCCAATTTCTTCATTCCACAACTGGCATCATTTGCATTTGACAACTTGCGGCGATCTCCATGTATTCCAGCTAAGAGAACTAGAAAATATGGCCCAAAAGCATAGTTGTTAAAAATGGTCAAATCAAAATAAAAAACGAAAAAAACGTCGTTTTATTGAAAAAAATAAAAAACGAGAAAAAAACGGAAAAGAAAATAATTTGACTTTGCTACATCTTTTACTGCATTCAAATTAATAACCTTGTTTACACAATTTAATTTTAATCAGCAAATAACATAACTTTATTAGTAAACACCAAATAACAGTAGCCTAATCTACAACAATTATTTTCTTTTTCATGAGTATGGTTTAAAAAGAAATTGAGAAATTAAAAATATTGAAATCTTTTCAAATTTAAATTGCATACATAAGTCCACATAAGTCCATGCTGACATAAGCAATTAAAAACTAAACTTTGTAAGTATAGAGTGTACTTAATTAAAAATTGTAGATAGGCCTATACTTACAATTCTGACTTATATAAGAACTTAACATGAAGTAATATCCGTCAGTTTTTCAGTCAATCAGAGATTACTGAGTACAAAGACAACATTTCGCATTCTGGATAACTTAGAAATTCAAATAACTTTTATAAATTTCATTTCCTGAACTGTGCTGTTTATTTCTCAACTGATGACACTAAATAGTGACGTAAATTAGATGAATCCTTGAAAGGACGGAGACAACATAAGGGATATCAGACAAAAATAAAATTAAACAAATAGTAACAGACAGTGAATAGCTAAATAAAGTTACATATAAAAAATAAAAAACGGAAAAAAACGAGACGAGAAATAAAAAACGAAAAAACGACGTTTTTTTGAAAAAAATAAAAAAACGAAAAAACGTTTTTTACAACTATGCCCAAAAGGAGTTTCATACTTGTTGGACCATCTGTCTGGAATGTCGACCTACCACCGCCAACTGACATCCTCAAACACAAAAGCGGTCAATCGATCGATTCAGAGAACTATGCTGCTTGAGTAGTGTCTCTGCACGGCTTAATGAATCGATGACAGGTCAGACTTTGAGGGCCGTCGATACGGAATTCCTATTGACTTAAATGATGCATGTTGTTACTTTCTACTTACTTTCCGTGATTTTTCATTTGGAATGAACGACTGAAGCCGGTGAGGCTGCGATGAGTGAAAGAGGAAGAGATCTGGATTGGTGAAAGAGGAAGAGATCTTGATTGGTGTTTAAAAAGGAAGAGATCTTGATTAGTGTTTAAAAAGGAAGAGATCTTGATTAGTGTTTAAAAAGGAAGAGATCTTGATTGGTGTTTAAAAAGGAAGAGATCTTGATTAGTGTTTAAAAAGGAAGAGATCTTGATTAGTGTTTAAAAAGGAAGTGATCTTGATTAGTGTTTAAAAAGGAAGAGATCTTGATTAGTGTTTAAAAAGGAAGTGATCTTGATTGGTGTTTAAAAAGGAAGAGATGTTGATTAGTGTTTAAAAAGGAAGAGATCTTGATTAGTGTTTAAAAATCTTGATTGGTGAAGAGATCTTGATTGGTGTTTAAAAAGGAAGAGAATCTTGATTAGTGTTTAAAAAGGAAGTGATCTTGATTGGTGTTTAAAAAGGAAGTGATCTTGATTAGTGTTTAAAAAGGAAGAGATCTTGATTAGTGTTTAAAAAGGAAGAGATCTTGATTAAGTGATCTTGATTAGTGTTTAAAAAGGAAGAGATCTTGAAGTGTTTAAAAAGGAAGAGATCTTGATTAGTGTTTAAAAAGGAAGAGATTAGTGTTTAAAAGGAAGAGATCTTGATTAGTGTTTAAAAAGGAAGAGATGTTGATTAGTGTTTAAAAAGGAAGAGATCTTGATTAGTGTTTAAAAAGGAAGTGATCTTGATTGGTGTTTAAAAAGGAAGAAGATCGTGATTAGTGTTTAAAAAGGAAGAGATCTTGATTAGTGTTTAAAAAGGAAGAGATCTTGATTAGTGTTATCATGTCTTCATGATATCATTTGTATCTACTGTTCAGAACTCAAGGAGAGCAATGTTCGTCTGAAGCTGACCGTCGTCGATACAGTGGGATTTGGAGATCAGATCGACAAGTCAGACAGGTAAATTGTCTGTGCTGCACATAAACTGACTTATATCGCAGAGAATGTCCAGTTGGTTACAGATCTCATCAGATTATTTTTTGGTATTAAAGAGAGCTTATGTATATACATGTAGATCGTTCTTCTATTTTCCTGTGCATTGTTTTGCTCACTGAAGTTCAGTCTAGTTCTTACTGACCATTTAACATCACATAGGCTAGCACAGAGAATGCTTTTGCTCTCTGAATGGTGCTATATAAATGCTTAGTTACAATGATAACGGATCTTCTCTCTCTCTCATCCATAGTTGTTAAAAACGGTAAAATCAAAATAAAAAACGGTGAAAAACGTCGTTTTATTAAAAAAATTAAAAAAATGGAAAATAACGGTAAAGAAAATAATTTGACTTTGCTACATCTTTTGCTGCATTTTAAAATTAAAAACCTTCATTACACAATTTGATTTTAATCAGCAAATAACATAACACCAAGTAACATTAATCTACAACAATTATTTTCTTTTTTCATAAGTTTGGTTTAATAAGAAATTTAGAAACTAAAATATTGAAATCTTTTCAAATTTAAATTGTATGCACAAGTCTACATAACTCCATGCTGACATAGGCCTAAACAATTAAAAACTAAACTTTGTAAGCAGAGTGTACTTAATTAAAATTTATACTTGCAATGTTGACTTTATATAGGAACTTGATATGGAGTAATATCAGTCAGTTTATCAGTCAATTGGAGATTACTGTGGACAAGACAACATTTTGCTTTTTGGATTACTAAGAAATTCAAATAACTTTTATAAATTTTATTTCCTGTACTGTGCTGTTTATTTCTCAACTGATGACACTAAATAGTGACGTAAATTAGATGAATCCTTGAAAGGATGGAGACAACGCAACGGATATCAGACTAAAATAAAATTAAACAAATAATAACGGACAGTAAATAAATAACTAAAGTTACATAAAAAAATAAAAGACGGAAAAAACGTGATGAGAAATAAAAAAACGAAAAAACGACGTTTTAAAAAAATAAAAAACCAAAAAAAGCCTTTTTATGATGCTCTCGTCCTTATTTCTTGAGATTGTCCGCAACTTGGCCACTGTCTTCTATATGAGCTTTGAACGGTTCAACCTACTAGAGGCGCTTTACAAATGCTTAAATACAATACAATATGGCTACTACATGATGTGTTCTGAGTTGCATTGGTTGTCAATGCAAACTGACAAAACCATTTTATTGAGTTTAGGTTCCTTATACAGATGAGTAGCTGTGTGGTTGGTTGTGCTCCATCGTACCTTGTGGAGCTGTAGTTCAGTTTTGCCATTACCTGGTCACTGATCTCTTTGTTCAGTTACAACACACTGGTCTAGTTCTTCTCCCTTCCTAAACTGCCACAATGTAACATGGAAGCATTGCTATGGTCAGCTTTCATGCAGCCTCATCTTTTAATATGTCTGCTTTACAAAACCATTTTATTTGATTGTGGTCTTGTATTGCCTGGAGTCTGTGCACAGCACTTCCAATGAGTTTCATTGAAGATGCGCTGTTAAGAATGTACTTAAAGAGCTCTGTGCCTTCTGGTTGTCTGTTGCGGCTGGTGGAGATGACTTTGTAGCCATTGTGTCGATTGTGTGATACAATCAACCGACATTGGAATCTTCTCTAAGTAGTTTATTTCTGAAGATCTTCTGTGTATGCTGTATGCTGAACTTGTGTTTCAGCTACAAAGCAATTGTCGACTACATTGACACGCAGTATGAGGCCTACCTTCAGGAGGAGCTCAAAGTGAAGAGAGCGCTGCATTCCTACCACGACACTCGCATTCACGTCTGCCTCTACTTTGTTGCTCCAACTGGACACTCGTATGTTGCACAGAAATAATTATTATCTAGAACTTCAATTCTAATTCTTTTCAATCTTCTCCTTGTTTTGCCTGAGAAATTGCCTTTATTTAAGTGTCACTCTTCCTTTCGAGTGTCTCTCAACAGTTATTCATAGATGAGTGTTTTAATCCTAAAACTGCAAATTCCTTAAAATTTAGGGTTTTGTTGTGGGCGGTATTTGCAAATTCATTCTTTTAAAATTTCCTGTTTTCTATAAATTATTTTTGTAAAAATTGCCAAATTTTCTTAAACTTGTGGCAAACAACAGCAAAGCAACAGCATTTCCCACTTAATTCTGATTCGTATGTAGCTTCATAACAATTGTTGTTGTTTCTTTCAGTCTGAAGTCGTTAGACTTGGTAACAATGAAGAAATTGGACACCAAAGTGAACATAATTCCAGTTATTGCCAAATCTGACACAATCACGAAAGCGGAACTTCTGAAGTTCAAACAGAAGGTTGGACGTGAGACTGATCAATTCCTGATCTTGCCAATGTTTGATAAACAGCATATTTTAAATTCAAATCAGCATTTATTATCCGATGTAGGCAAGTAGTTTTCTCTAGAAGGTGTTTTGATTCTTTCTCAACAGATCATGGCTGAACTGATGACAAATGGTGTCCAACTCTACCAATTTCCCACAGATGATGAAACGGTTGCAGAAATCAACAGCACAATGAATGTAAGTGCTAAAAAACCCATGAATGCTGGTGTTAAGTAAAGCCATGAATGAAGCTAAAGAAAGCCACTTATGTTACTACTAAATGGAGCCATGTATGTACCACTAAATAGAGCCATGAATGCACCAGTAAGTGCTAAATGAATCCATGAATGTAAGTGCTAAGTGAAACCATAAATTTAAGAGCTAAATGAAGCCATGAATGTAAGTGCTAAATGGGGGCTATGAATATGAGTGCTAAATGGAGCCATGAATGTAAGTGCTAAATGGAGCCATGAATGTAAGTGCTAAATGGAGCCATGAATGTAAGTGCTAATTGTGGGGCCCAATAGCGCATTGGATAACATCTGGCATAGAGTGCGAGAGGTACCGAGTTCGAGCCCCCGTAGGGCGGACGTGCTTTGTAGGCTGCTATTAGTGCCGTGCATTGCCGGCTGTCTGTTCTGTTAGTAGTTAAGATTTATGTCTTCTGTCATTTGCGTTCTTGTGAATTGTTTCAATGGCATAACTGTAAACTGTACCGGTTGCGAAGTGTCAACCGGATTGTTTCAATAAAGGAAGAATTATTATTATTATTATAAATGAAGCCATTATTGTTTGTGCTGGATGAAACCATGAATGTGAGTGCTAAACGGAGTTAGGAATGTAATTACTGAACAAACCAATGAATGTTAGTGTTAAATGATCTCATGAATGTTTGTACTAAAAGAAGCCATGAATGTTAGTGCTAAGTAAGAAGTAATTAAGTAAGAATGTTCTTTATTAAACGCAAGCAAACGCTCAGCGCTTTACATACAAAGTCAGAAATAATTTATGTACAAAGAAAACGATAATTAGAAGAAAATTAAGTCAACTAGAAAACATGTCTAACTGTACAACATCCTAGCTAAGAAGCCACGCCTGGTAAGGGAGTCAAATCTAGGGAGAACACGGTTATGTGAGCGTGGAGTCAGGAATGTTACTGCCAAATGTAGTTGTGACTAAGTGCTTACTGGAGCCATGAATGTAAGTGATAAATGAAGCCATGAATGTGAATGTAAGTGCTTAATGGAGCCATGAATGTAAATGCTAAACATTCATTCATTTGGAAATTTATGTATTGCGCCTTCAAGAAAACTACTCCGAGGCGCTACTGACTCCAATGCGCCCAAAAAGAACAGTTTTAAGTTTGATGAGAAGTTTTCAGATCATGTCCCAGGGTGTTGGGGTAGCTCTAAAGGAAGGCCGTTCCAGACCTATGGGCCTACCACAGAAAAGGCTCGATTCTTTATAATTGCAGTACGAGCAGATGGAACTAAGAGAACTCTGTTTTCCATGGAGCATGGGGAGGGGGTGATGTCCTTGGATATGCGAAGTCAGACAGTATTGCTCTTGGAGGTAAATTGAGATGAGACCCTGGTGACGTCGCCATACCATGAATGTGTTAACTGAAGCCATGAATGTAAGTGCTAAAGAAAGCCACGAATGTTACTACTAAATGGAGCCATGAATGTTACTACTAAATGGAGCCACGAATGTTACTACTAAATGGAGCCATGAATGTTACTACTAAATGGAGCCATGAATGTTATTACTAAATGGAGCCATGAATGTAAGTGTTTAATGGAGCCATGTATGTGAGTGTTTGAAAGTGCTTTAAAAATGTAACGTGAATGATATTCGTTAGTAGAAGTGGATCCTATGTTGGTTTTCCTAAGTTGTACATGTATGAATTAATTTGAGTTGTCAGATGGTTAAGCTTTTTCAATGATGCTTTTGCTAGCACTCTGTTATGTATTGATGAAGTAATGATCATCTTATGAGGGGCACAATAGAGTTTTTTGATTCATGGATGAAGTGGTAGATAGTGTTTTGTGTTTCATGGATGAAGTGGTAAATAGTGTTTTGTGTTTCATGGATGAAGTGGTAAATAGTGTTTTGTGATTCATGGATGAAGTTGTAAATAGTGTTTTGTGTTTCATGGATGAAGTGGTAGATAGTGTTTTGTGTTTCATGGATGAAGTGGTAAATAGTGTTTTGTGTTTCATGGATGAAGTGGTAAATAGTGTTTTGTGTTTCATGGATGAAGTGGTAAATAGTGTTTTGTGTTTCATGGATGAAGTGGTAAATAGTGTTTTGTGTTTCATGGATGAAGTGGTAGATAGTGTTTTGTGTTTCATGGATGAAGTGGTAGATAGTGTTTTGTGTTTCATGGATGAAGTGGTAGATAGTGTTTTGTAGATAGTGTTTTGTGTTTCATGGATGAAGTGGTAAATAGTGTTTTGTGTTTCATGGATGAAGTGGTAAATAGTGTTTTGTGATTCATGGATGAAGTGGTAAATAGTGTTTTGTGTTTCATGGATGAAGTGGTAAATAGTGTTTTGTGTTTCATGGATGAAGTGGTAAATAGTGTTTTGTGTTTCATGGATGAAGTGGTAAATAGTGTTTTGTGTTTCATGGATGAAGTGGTAGATAGTGTTTTGTGATTCATGGATGAAGTGGTAAATAGTGTTTTGTGTTTCATGGATGAAGTGGTAGATAGTGTTTTGTGTTTCATGGATGAAGTGGTAAATAGTGTTTTGTGTTTCATGGATGAAGTGGTAAATAGTGTTTTGTGTTTCATGGATGAAGTGGTAAATAGTGTTTTGTGTTTCATGGATGAAGTAAGTAAGTAAGTATATTCTTTAATAAAACCAATTGCATATCCGCACTCTGGTGTACATACATCTTAACAACAATCAACAGTTAATGTCAATACGAGTACAACATTCTAACAATAAACGTCTTTCGCTGTAAATTATCTGCAAGAGGTACACAATGGTCGTGCGATCGCGGTCGCAGGGTATATTGTTGGGGCTTTTTGGTGGAAGTAAACTATGCAGTACGTGGCCCTGGTTCATCAGGACCGCAGAGAAAAGACGGGTGTCAGTTTCAAGACAAAGTCGCTCAAATTTTGGGTAGTCTTCAGGAAGATACCGGAGGCGGATTAGCTTGCTTATTACTGATTGAAGTCGGCATCTATCCTGTTGTCCCGCAAACCCCCACCAGGCCGGGGCAGCATAGAGTAAACGAACCACTGTTGTTGCACGTACTACATCATAAAGCTGCAGACCCTTGAGGCCATGTGCAACAAGAATGCGCAGGGCATACATTGATTGTTTTGCCTTACAGCATATTTTTTATTTATTTATTATTGCATCAACAACTGAACAGATAACAATATACATCATGACAGAAACAATGTGCAACAGGAAGCCAGGAAAAAGATATTCACCCTGGCCCCTAGTACCTCAGTCAACGTTTAGTGTCACACAGATCCAGATTAAATTATACTAACAGGCAGCTGTTGTATAATTTACGGGTGATATGATCAAAGCTGAGAAAATATGACAAAGCTGAGAAAATATGAGGCTCAAAGCTGAGAACTTCTGTAAATGTAACCCCTAGGATATTCAGGCTCGACACCCTAGTCAATCCAGGGGTGACATCCGGAACAGTGTGGTAGATAGTGTTTTGTGACTCATGGATGAAGTGGTAAATAGTGTTTTGTGTTTCATGGGTGAAGTGGTAGATAGTGTTTTGTGTTTCATGGATGAAGTGGTAGATCGTGTTTTGTGATTCTTGGATGAAACGGTAAATAATGTTTTGTAAATCTCTAAGGCTGTTGTAGATGGCGCAGTTGTTTTGTGTTTGTAGGCTCATCTTCCTTTCGCAGTTGTTGGCAGCATGGACGAGATTAAGGTTGGCAACAAGATGGTGAAGGCAAGACAGTATCCCTGGGGAACTGTTCAAGGTCAGCACCAATCGTCTGATGCTCTGATGCAGATGTTGATGACGGCTTCGGTTTAGTTGATGCAGCTCTGGGACAGTTTCTTTCTGACATTACACTTTTATTTTTTGGGTAGACAGACAATATGTGAATGAAAGCAGTGGTGGTGCATCCGTTGGTCAGATGATGGTTGAAAACTGAGCATAGCCTCGACGTACATTGTCTTTTGATTGTTGGCTGCTTGGCTCTTGTACTTAACGACCTCTGTATACACAGCCATTTCTTTGCTATTCCATTTCGACATTGCATGGTTTGTCAAAGTGAACGATTGCTGGATGGGTAACGAAATGACCAACCGACTGACATGTATGCGGTTTTTGTGATGTTCTGTAGTTGAGAATGAGAATCACTGTGACTTTGTGCGTTTACGTGAGATGTTACTTCGGACGAACATGGAGGATTTGCGTGAGACGACGCACTCGAAACACTACGAACTGTACAGACGTTGCAAACTGCAGGAAATGGGATTCACAGACAATGAAGCAATGAGGTATATGCTACAGTGCATCTTACATTCCATGCAGGGAAACTGAAACCATCTGACTAACTGTCTTCCTGTAGCATTTTAGGCTGAGTTGAAGTTTTCTGTTGAGTAAATTGGTCTGTATGGAACCTTCATCAGGGAACTCTGTAGGTTATTGTAAACTGGTTTTTCGTAGAGATTTCTGGTGTTGAGCAGATGGTGCTATTTTGAGGAGAGAGGTTGATTTGAGATTATGAATGCAACAGGTTATTCTGTGATCTCTCTCATGATTTAAATGATGATTGTGTGTTTTGAACTGATGTTCGTAGCCTTCAGGAGACATATGAACAGAAGAGGAGTCAGCATTTGGCTGAACTTCAGAGGAAGGAGGACGAAATGAGACAGATGTTTGTCGTTCGAGTCAAAGAAAAGGAGTCGGAGTTGAAGGAGGCAGAGAAGGAGGTCAGTCACCGTCCGAATTGCTCTCTCTCTTCTCCTCTGCACTTGCTTTCGGTAGAGCTGCATCTAGTGAATTTTGTGCAATAAATATATCAATTGGACGGAACACCAGCAGAAAGGTTTAGCCTACATGGAACTCCAGAATTGTTTGTATTTTTGTCTTCCAAGTAATTTGTGTTACCAGTGTTTCTTCATTGTCTCATTCTCTGTCTTGTCTTCTTTCTTCATTTTCTGTCTGCATTCATATTAAACTGCCTTCTTTTATGTGATGTGGCAGGTAACAGGCTGTAAATTAAACTTTGTCGCACAGTCTGAACATTTCAGATCTGTTAATGGGATCAATGAGAGAGAGACAGAGAGAGAGAGATATGGGTCGAATGGAGTCGTTTCGTGGCCATTGATTCTTTGTGGTCTGTTAGTTTAGGGAAGAGCCTCTAGGGGTCGGGCAGTTGATTGTAGCCATCTTTTCTGTTGGCTGTCAATAGTTGCAGACGAAATTTGAGAATCTGAAGAAGTTGCACGCAGATGAGAAGAAGAAGATCGACGACAAGCGACGAATGCTGGAGGAAGAGATCGCAGCATTTCAAAGACGCAAGGCAGCACTAATCAACAACCAAACATCAACAATCAGCAAAAAGAAGAAGTAGGAGATTGCGTCGTCATCGCTCATTTGATGAGATGCTGGTCGTCGGCACAAGATAGAGAAGAGGCGTCTTCATCGCCAGAGCTCTTCAATATCTCGGAGACCGGGATTTTACCGAAATCAACGCTTAAGTAATACAGTAGTTTAATAAGGAACATTTCTCACTATTGCTTTTAATGTTTTACCAATAAAGACAATTAGCTTTGTATTCTTCTTCTTCATCTGTGTTGCACCAGCAGAGTGAGTCTGATAGAAAATTGCACCAAATTTACTGTGTTCAGCCAGGGCAGCGTTTTCGTTGTTGTTCAGAGGAGATCGTCGTTCTGATGTAAGGAAACGGTTCTCATAGGTTACAGATGAATTAGCAATTAGTTTCTGTTTGTAGCTGTGTTTCTGTAGCTAACGATTGACTTTCTGGTCTTTGATATCATCCAGCATCTATCAGTCTGCACACGAGACAACTGCGTGTTTGAATTAGAAAACTGCTTCATTCAACAAATCTTATAAGAAAGTTTGAAAAGTTTGCAGTAGTCATTTTGAATGGATTACACAATCAGTTGAAATCAGTTGAACTAGATTGTGTTGATAAAATGTCGCTATGCTGTTAGCAGAAACTGTTTCTTCCACTGAGAGTTACTTTCTGTCACCAGATTTTGATTTGAAAGATGCCTTTGTATTTTTATATAGGCTTCAGAAACTTTTTACTTGGTGATTACGTTTGTTTGTGCATACAATGTGCTGTTTAAGACTTTAGAATCTCTTGTCAAGAATGAGTTTAGCTTCAATGGCTGGATTGTAAGTAGTATACTACAGTAATTACTTAGGATTTTTCAGTGAATATTATATAAAAGGTAACAAATTGGTAAAGGTTAGAAAGAGTTAAAAGGGCAAAAAAAAGGTAAAGAATAAAGATAGCTACACACTTGTGGTTTGCATTGAGTAAGTTATTAAGCAAACCTGAGAGTTATCATCAGTCTGTAAGTTATTTGGAAGATGCTGCTTCAATTTTGCATCGTTTTTGGCTTGCTGCCAGATCTGCAACAGGTGACGTTTAATGTAAACCTAGATTACATCTAGGTCTAGTATTTTTTTTATGCGTATGTAGATTCGAACAACCTTTGAACTGACCCCGTTGGCATACGTTTTAGATGCAGACAGTTTTGTGTCCAGTCAACGTTTTTGAGAGGGGCGACGGAAGGAGAAGAGGTAGAGGCTAAGAAGGAGGAGGGGAAGGAGCGGGTCTTTCTAGCATTGGGATGAGAAGAGATGTGGTCGTCGTTTCTGATCATGTGAACATTGCTGCGATGAGAAGCAGTCGAATTGGATTCTGGTGTTGAGGAAACGACTTCCGACTGACGGAATAGGGTGTTCTATTCAAATCCAGGGACTCATGTGTTTGCCGAAACTGTTAGATTGCCTGCTGCAAACCTTCCAAGGCTTAGCTAGGTTTATTAGCACATCTGTGAGTAATTAAACATTTATTAATTGCAGATATTTGCTGTCTTTTTGTATTGTGTAATTAGGGTAGTTTTGCATTTATTAAAATAATATGATGTCGCCTTTAATCAGTGATCGTCACGTGGGAGTTGTTTTCTGTTGAAGACTGGTCGCGGTTTTTCTACGTCTCGTCTCAATCGTCTGATCATCTGATTTCAATCCCCTTTGAATGTAATTCGATTGAAGTCTGATATAATGGGATCATCCATAAAGGGATATGCAAAGAACGGAAGTTCACTGAAATGCCTACAAAGGGAACTGGGGTTTCTGCCCAATGTACGGAGCGCCTGTATGGAAATTTCTTGCGCAATTAGTTCACACGCAGTTACTTAAGTTGAGTCAGACAGTCTATTGCTTTGGATCTAATTAGAGTCCGTTTGCTGTACGTGGCAGTACTCCACCAATGAGCATAGTTAGCCCTTTAAGATCAATACTTCAGCTCGTGTATGCTGGCGCTGAATACAGACGAAATCTCTTTTGCACCATCACATAAAGCACATTTCTCGGATCTTTTCGCGGGCTTCCCTTCCCGGTGCATTGAATGGCGTCACATCTCCCCTCATAAAAATCAATTCTAGTTTTGTACAGGGTTCGGGTCTGGTCCAAACAATTTATAATTACAATATCTTAGCTGAAGACGACTCACATTAGAAACATGATACTAAAGTATGCTGATGATAGCTACTTACTGAAACCTTCTAATAGTGCCACTGTTTCAGCCGAGATAGAACTTGTGACAAATTGGGCAAAAACATGCAACCTAAAACTAAACCATAAAATGACGCAAGAGATGATTATAAGAGGAATCGGGAGGAGAGGAGGGTGTCAGCCCCTGCGGCCACCCCGGGAGTGACCAGAAGGTTCTGGGGGTTATGCTCACTGAAACTAAGTTTTGAGATGCACATTGCCCAAATATGCTGCAGGGTTAGACAATCCCAGTGTCACAGTGTGCCCTGCGCATACTAACTGCCCATGGTCTATCTGGCCCTAGGCTTTACGAAGTGGTGAGGGCGACAACAGTGGCACGCGTGTTGTATGCTGCTCCGGCATGGTGGGGCTTTGCCAGCCAAAAGGAGAAGGGAATGCTCCAGTCTGTAATGAACAGATTGATCCGTCAGCGATACCTCCCAAGTGATAGCCCAAACCTTTGAACAACTATGCCTTAAAGCCGATACCTGCCTATTTTCGGCGGTCCTGGGAAACCCAGGCCATGTTCTCCATAGGTTTCTCCTACAAAAAAGCCGTTGGCCCATTCCCTTCGATCCCGATCACATGACCGTGTTTTACCTTTAGCTGGCTATAATATGAAAAAAAACTATTTCCTATTGACTCTTGATTGTTTATTATAGGATATATATTATGATGTATCTACACCAGAATGCGGAGCAGCTTGTTCAATAAAGAATAATAATACTTATTTACTAATTAATAACGTTTCAGGATCGGTACGAAAACCGAGTGGTTGCTAAGGCCCAGGGCTTAAAGTGTGCATGGACGGTCATGGACGGCATCCAGGCACTTATTTTCAAGGCTGGACGCCGTCCTGCCACTTATTGAGGCAGCACCGCCTGGACGCCGTCCATGCAGAGTCCATAATTAAACAGTGTAATTCCTCTACGTCACTTTCAACAGCATTTAATTTTTTAAGATTCCAGTGAAATTTCATGTTGTCATTTTGATTTCTGAATGTGTTCTACAGTGTAAGTGTAACTTGTTTCTCCACCTCATTCCTGACTTGTTAGCTTTTCATCAAATCGCACGTCATATACGCGCTTCCGGTTTTATCGTCTGAGTTTTTGTAGGCGCTAACAACTAGGGCCTAGTTTACAGTCTACCTGACTGTCACATGACTCACATCCACTGTGAGTCTTGTCTTGACTGTTTCATAACTGAATGAACTTATCAAGTTAAATGACTTCAATACAACGCATTGATACAATACGATACGATTCACCTAGACCTATAAAACACCAACTGTCCCAGTTTTACGTATTGCACCAGCAAGACCCAGAAACTGTTGAGAGACAACATACGACTTCATGATCATATATTCGTTTATTGAGTTAACAACAGACAAAACGCTGTAGGTATACAAAGAAAAACAAAGGCAAGAAAAACAGGTCAGAAGGAAGTAATGGCTTAATAAGAGTTGAAAATTGTCAATTGGAATTAAATTAATTGTTTCGTTATACAAAACTCAGCCAGCTCCACATGACGATGCCATTGCCCTACCAGTCACATTTTGTTCCGGAGAGCATTTTGACCATTTTCTAGGTTTCGTCTCACAATAAGTCACCCGAGGAAAACTATGTGCGCCACAGGATTGCAACGCCTACTGAGAATATCTGCTAACAAGGTAGCGGCATCGATCGGCTATACAACTGGAAAAAATGCAGAGCCAATTTACAAAAACAGAAAAAAATTATTTTTAAAATGGATTTTGACTGCAAAAATTAACTATACACTTCTGAAAGAGCCGAAGGCGAAAGGTAAAGACGAAACCTGTTTCTTTTTAAATAAAACTTTGAAATTGTTGTGGTGTTAGTCTGGGAAGTTTTCATAACTTTATCGTTCAGAAACTGCTGGAAAACAAGAGACTAGCACGTCTTCCATTTGATAACAATTGCTACAAAATGCGGACCCCGCGGAGGGAGCTCACGACGCTCCCTCAGACACCCTAGTCGTTAGGCCTATACGCATGGGAACTCACCACTCACGGCTTCGTGCCTTCGGCGCTTTTAATATGAGCACCTCAGGAAACATTTTATAGTTGCACCTCTGATTAGAGGGAGAGGGGGTTGAGAAGAGGGACGGGGGGAGGGGGATGGGAGTATGGGAGGGGAAGTTGGGGAGAGTGGTTGGGAAAAGGGTATTGGTGGGAGGAGGGGAGAGAAAGGTAAGGGGCGTCCAGGCACTTCTTTTTTTACACTTTAAGCACTGCTAAGGCCATACCTATTATGTGACGTCACGACCTGAACCGGTTCGGATTTGTTCAGAAATTCCAACTGACGATTCGAACAACAATAATTTGAGGAGGAATCACAACAGATCGAGCGAATGAAAAGAGACAATCGTTGATCGAATGGAAATAAACGAATGACTGGTTACAGAATTATATATATAGCCTATATATATATATTATTGTATTATTATTATATTATTATTATCTATATATATAATCCAAAGTCAGTTTTTTGTGTCCTTCCGTATGTTTGTCCATCCGGCTAAAGGCTCCGAAACGGAACGCTTTAGCGATTTACAAAATTTTTCAAAACATTATTACGCCACGTCTTGATCAATGCGACTATTTTCAGCTCGCAATTTTATTTAAACGCCGATATATGGACATTTTAAATTATCAACTGCTTCGACGAGGCTATCTTATAATAGCATGGCCATTTGACCACGTCATACTGGCTAAATATGCAATCTTAAATTACGTCACGCCTGCTAATTATGCAATCTTACGTCACACAGGCTAACGGCAGACTGAACTTCCTCTATTATTTAACAAATAATACGCCTATTATAATTTAGAGATAACCCGTGTAGTACGGGGAACAAATAATACGCCTATTTAAGGTAGAGATAACCCGTGTGTACGGGGAACAAATAATACGCCTATTTAAGGTAGAGATAACCCGTGTAGTACGGGGAACAAATAATATTGCCTATATATAAATTTGCTTTGCCCGTGCAGTACACGGGCAAAGCAACAATGTTCACCTCTAAATATCGTTTCCATTCAGATATATGGACATTTTTTAAATATTTGAAGCCCATCAGCAAATATAGTAAGTAAGTAGCCTTTATTTGCAGCCGTTAAAAATTACGCCTGGGCAAAACCCGGGCGAACGCCGGGTAAAAATGCTAGTTATATATAAATATATATAATTATATAAGGCGTTTTGCGGGCGCCTAGTGGTCTAATTGGTGGTGTCCATAAGTTTGGCCACATCTCTGCATTTATGCGTGATGTCCTCCACTGGCTCCCACTCCAGCAGCGCATCCATTATAGGGTCTCCTCCATTGTCTGGCACTGTGTTCTGGACAGAGCACCTGTCTATCTACGGGAGTTCTTTACTTTAACCTCGGCCTGCTCTGGTCGCCGATCTCTGCGCTCGGCCTCTAGAGGTGACTTCATAGTTCCGCATGCTCGCTCTGCTACTAGACAGCGTCGGACTTTCTCGGTCGTTGGTTCTTCTTTTTGGAATAGCCTCCCCTCTGACCTTCGTTCTCTCCTGGGTGGGTGGGTGGATGGATGGATGGATGGATCATGGATGGATGGATGGATGGACTGACGGATGGACAGATAGACAGATAGATAGATGGATGGATGGATGGATGGATGTATGAATGGATGGATGAATGGATGGATGGATAGATGGATGGATGGATGGATGGATGGATGGATGGATGGATGGATGGATGGATGGATAGATAGATAGATAGATAGATAGATAGATAGATAGGTAGATAGATAGATCGATCGATCGATCGATTAATTAAACTCTAATTAACAGATTAGACTAATAATGTCAACTTGTTTGAGGAGATTATTTTCTACGAATGAAAAGATTGCACTTTACTTATGAGTTAGGACGTGATCTCTTGTCATGAGGGAGTCTGTTATTTCTACACGATTGATGGTTAAACTGTTGCAGCTGTCCTGCTGCAGGCCTCTGTTGCTGAACGGATTCCTACATCCTGAAACATTGCAGAATAATTTGATCATCAAGATTAAGAGCTGTAATATGCCAAAACTAATCTTTGTCGGCGGCAACGGCCTATGTTGTCATAAGCTGCCATTAAACTGTGGACACACACAAGAGCAACCAGAAACGACGAAGCATCGATCGTCTTACTATAAAATATGAGGCAATCGAAATGAAGAAATGTTGTCTTGATGTTGGACCATCGATCGTTGGCCTTCACGATGAATGGATGCGATTGCATTCGACAGATGGCACCTCGATCGCCATGGCCAACACTTATGTCTAATATAACAGACAGCTGCAGCAGTCAGTGCTACCACCAATCCTTGGGAAATTTCCCTAAATCTTTGGATTATGGGTCCACTTTGGATCGGGGGATTTTGCATAGCAATTTGGGGATTTTTTCTAAGGTCTAGTTTTTACCGGACTTTCCAACAGTGGCAGCGAATCAGATCAGAAAAGGACTCGTTCAGTGGTTCTGTGTGAAAGACGTTTATTATTATTGTAATGTGTAAACATTGTAATTTGTTAAATCAATGTTATACTCCAGTTTTTTCCTTGCCAGTTCTTAGCTCGGCATTTTTGTGAATAATTGTGATTGTTAAAACGCATTTCTTATTTCATCATGACTTTTTCCTTTTCAGTAACTTGGAATTTTTCGTACACAGTTGGCCAATCTTGGGATTTTCTGGCAAGATCTTGGGATTTCACGAAATGGAGAGTGGTAGCACTGGTGCTAATACGTAATCGTAATGTCGAGCTTTCAACAAAGAGCAAAGACAATTAAGTTCATGGAAGGAAATACTTGTATCACAGGCGCTCATTTAAAAATCGATAGGCAAGTGTAAGTTCAGAATCGACCTCAGGTCAAAACCCGCCATCCAAGGGTAAGGCAGGCAGATATTCCAAGCGATATTATTATGGGCCTAATGGAAAGTTGATGGCGGCTGGAACTGGAGCTGCGAGAGGAAAGGGGAAGACGTGGAAGATTTTTTGGAACAGACAGCGTTTTGTTTTAGGTGAAAGATGTGTGGAGAGATAGGAAGAGGAGGTGAGGTTTTGGTGACTGCTGCAATTCTGGCCGGGAGTTTATTCCTTGGATAGAGCAAAGGTGGTTTCTTTGACCGATGTCTACTACTGTATTATAGGCTACAGGAAAACTGAATTGCTGTGGCCTATTGCCATAGGCCGTGGTCTAACAGATCGGCCGGTCATGTGGTCTAACAGATGAACCCATCGTCTGAGTATCGACCTCCTTCACACGTCAGGTGAACTTAGTTCTGCTTCCATTTCTTTCGTTTCGTTAAAGCCTCAGAGTCGAAATGCGATGATTGTTACATCAGTTTAACTGATGGCGTCATCATGACATGCAGGACCTTGAATTCCAACGCGGTCTATCGATCGATCGATCGATCTCTATGATTGTGATCAGACGTGATACAGAAGTGGAAGAGTTCAACAAGGGTCAAACTCTCACATCGTAAATTCCAAATTTCTGAAGCACTACTTGAAAGCTAAGCTCAGGGCCCCAGCTTATTCACGAGCGCTGTACGTTGTCCGAATGTTCGTAGATGTCGCTGCATGGAATCCGTCAACCTTAGAAGGAAGAGAGGGCAGATGACAGCGGGTTATATGTCTGTCTGTCTGTCTGTTAGACTGTCTGTCTGTCTGTCTGTCTGTCTGTCTGTCTGTTTGTCTGTCTGTCTGTCTGTCTGTCTGTCTGTCTGTCTGTCTGTCTGTCTGTCTGTCTGTCTGTCTGTCTGTCTGTCGTCTCCTCTATAGTGATGATCTGGTCGTAATACTGGTATCGATCGACTTGACTTGCCCCTCCTCCTCGTCCTCGTCCTCCTCCTCCTCCTCTTCCTCCTCCTCCTCTTCCTCTCCTCCTCCTCCTCCTCAGCGTGCGTGCGTGTGTGTGTCATCGACATCCACATTCTTCGACGACCATGTCCTCGTAGTTCTTGAGGACGACCTTGGCTGCATTGTCTACGTAGAGCATCGGGATGGAGCTGAGTCTCGTCGGAACACAGCAAGGCCTTGGCACCGTTCTTGGATTGGACGAATGAACGAAAGACTGGATGACTGCGTGGTTCGTGTAGTTGACGTATTCGTGTAGAAACGTGGGACATTCTCCGTGACAGTAGTAGGCCATGTATCCCACAGGAGCAACGATCCAATCATCCCAACCGATGTCACTGAAATCGATGTAGAGAGACCGTCGACGACAGTAGCCTCCCGTCCGCAGGCCCTGCTGCTGCTGCTGCTGCTGGTGTCTGGCTGACGACGGAGGACCAGGAGGAGGATGCTGAGACGACGGTTGCTGACGCTGCGGTGTCTTCGACCACTTGCCGCCAGTCGTCGACCGCTTGCGGTGTCGATGGGACGAACGCAACGAAGCGTGACGTTGCGCCGCATCACTTGTTCTGTCCGTGTAGGTGACGAGGATGGGCGCACTGGTCTTCGGCGGCGAATGGCCACCGATGACGACCGGTGGCCAGGGAAGACCGAGGTGCGTTACAGCCGGAAGACCCCGATCCTCCTCCTCCTCCTGGGTCGTCGGATGTGCTTCCCGGGCAGAGGAGGAGGAGGAGGAGGAGGAGGAGGAAGAGGAGGAAGAGGAGGAGGATAGCTTCTTCCTTCTGCGGCTGCGAACGACCGTCCAGCGAAGGATTAATCCAAAGTTGTGGCTGGATTCTGCTTCTGCTGCTGCTGCCTCATTCTGCTTCGTCCACTGAGCGACGGCCAACCGGACGTCCAGTGATTCCGACTGACCACAGATCGGTCCACTGACGAGACGTTCGTCTAAGAGACGCCGCCGCTGCTGTCCTTCGTCGCCGGGGTTCGACTCCTCCGTTCGCAGGACCTGGAAGACGGAAAGACGGAAGCGATGGAAGAGGACGCTGCTGCTGGTGTTCGTCGCTAAGCAACGGTGATGGACGATCAGCTGGGCGCGACGCAGAATCTCGTCCTTGGAGATGTCGGCGACATCAAAGAAGAGCGCGGCTTCTTTGTCGGCCTCTCTGATGTCTGTCTTGACGATACCTGTAAAACCATTGATACACAACTGTTACAGTATACCTGCAGCTCTTACCTGCGTGCCCTGCAGACGCAAAACAGAACACACGAAAGCAATTTATTCGGCGAAGTTTCTCTCTAAACGAGCCATAAGGTAAATTTAGAAACGCACTAGGGCACCAGATGAATGAGTAAATGCTCAATGACCGTGAGCACACACATGCTGACACATATATTTCGGAGGCAAAGGATCGGTGGCTTCGATCGATTCCGCGGTTGCTAATCTTACAGACGGAACATTTTCATTTCCATTTCAGTTTCATTTCATGTCATCTATTGTTCCAAAAGGAAGAAACATTGCATAATGGATTATATGCAAATGTGTTTCATCGAAACAAAAGACAGACGACCGAAGTTGGACGAAAGTCTGTTGATGGCTATCGACTATCGTTTCGTTATCTGATCTATTCATGGGATCATCTCTGATCTTCCAATCATTTGGCTTGCAACTCAACGCATTCAGTTGCTTTGCCTCACTTCGGGTCTGTCTGTCTGTCTGTCTGTCTGTCAGGGTTCCTAGGTCTTTTTAGAGTAATTTTTGCTTTGGCCCTAATTACGAATAAACTGCCTAACGATGAATGAACAGGAATCGGATAGACTATGCTATGAAAACGATCGTCTCCTCCTAATATGACATTATGTCTTTCTATTTCTACGAACATTTAACAACTGGAGAACATTTCTACAAAAGTTACTCAATTTTCAGCGATGAAAGACGTCGCTTGAAAAGGGTTGAGAAAAGCAGTGACCATAAAGAGGTAAATAGTTGCTGGCATTAGGCTTAGATAGAAACAGTAGAACGGAATCTGATCTGTCACAACGGGTTCAATAATAGGACATGGAAATCATCATCGATCGTTCGTCGATACAGAGACTGAAAAAGCGACATGAGTTTCGTCTTCGTCAGCTGATAGCCTCCTACTCATCCTGTTGAGTTAGAAATGTCTTCCCTGCTCTGATGTTAGGATATTTTAAACTCTTTGTCATTTATCAAGCGCTATTCGACTTAGGAAACAACTGAGAATATGACAGACTGATGGCTACAAAAGATCTTATTAAATTTTAGCGACTTGAAACTAGCTTCAACATTCTCGAGGAATGAGGATCAGTCTTAAGAAATTTGGACATGAAAATTTGTAAGATCAGGAGGTCTGGGCAGTAGGTCTAAAAGACTCTAGTCTAAACCATCGACGTCGATGGTCTAAACGTAGTCTATATATACAGAAACACGCAGTTTCTGCACCTATTGCGATTTGTTTATTGCTTATGGTGAGTAGGTGAGTCACTTTCTATGTGACTCCGTGAAACGTGACGCTCTGTTGTATACTGCGAATCTGCATAGGTCGACGCATTCCCTCCGTGTAAAGTGTAGTGAATTGAGAATCTGTTGTTATTATAGCGAAGGTTAATCTAGCAATTGTATGGTCGATGTGCTTTTGCTAAGTCGAATTGCCTTTGATTTTCTAGAATCAAACAGGTCGAGAAATGTACTTGACAGAGTCGACGAATGATCGGAGTCAGTGGAAAAGAATGAAAAACTTAAGTATTGTATTCTATTGTATTTGGCTATTTATAAAGCGCTTCTCACAGCAAAAGCCCCTTTCAGAAGAGCTGCCAGTGCGAGCAACCTCGAGGGAAAAGGCAGGAGAAAAGATGAGGAGAGACTACCAGGAAGAATGGCGGAGCGGACCGGTGGAGGAAGTCCATTCCACAGAGAAGGACCTATGCAGGCGAAGGATCTGGATTGAGCCATCGCAATCCTGCCACGGGTAACAAAGAGGTCCTGCCGATCAGATGATCGAAGAGGACGCAGCGAAGTGGCAGAGAGTGGGCGAAGAATGAGATCGCAAAGGTACTTCGGAGCAAGACCCAAATAAGACTTAAGGACTAAAATAAGGACCTTGAATTGTATTCGGACAGATCGAGGGAGCCAGTGAAGATCTTCAACCATGAATGTGGAGATGTGGGAGAATCGAGGAAGACGGGCTATCAGTCTATAGCAGCAGCATTAAGTACTGACTGTAGAGGAGATAGGCGAACCTTAGGGAGACCAACAAGGAGAGAATTACAGTAGTCTATTCGAGAGCAGACGAAAGCTTGGACAATTGAGGTAAAGGTCGAAGATGAAACAGATTTGCGAATAGCCCTGAGACGCCTTAGTTGGAAGTAGGAAGAGCGAGTAAGCTTGGCAATGTGTTCAGTAAAAGTAAGAGAACTGTCCAGTCCAGGATGACACCCAGGTATCAGACACTAGACTAAAAGGTAAAACAAGGAAACCTTACTGAGAGTAATGCATGGTGAAGTTTTTTGAGCTGCTGAGGAGTTCCAAACCAAATTATCTGTGTTTTAGAGGAGTTTAAGGAACGACGATCAGAAGACATTTAAGTAAGTAAGTTAGTGTATTCTTTATTTATCCAACTGCATAACCGCATTTTGGTTCACATGAAATTAAGCATTGTAAAGCATTCTTGTTTAAAACGTTTTCCTCATTAAGTTTTCCGCCCATAGGACAATAATTCGGTCATACGGTCTTGGACGCAGGAAATAGGGGAGTGTTGTTGTAGGAGAGAGGAGCGGATCCAGAACATGGCCCGGGTCCGCCAAGACAGCAGTCAAGAGGTTCTGCCGTCCTATAGACAGCTGTTCTAATGTTGATTGCATATAAGCTTATTACTAAATATTACCGGGATGATTAATGACTAGTTCACAAGGTGCGCGTTGTATACTCTGCATACTCTGCCTTGTGTACTCTGTGTATACTAGGCGTATAGTATACTGAATATTGAGCGGGACGTTCTTTTACTGAGGCCGAAGTTCTTATATGAACCGGTGTAATATATAATGATATTTTTTACTATAAATATGATATGATGATATTATTTACAATTATAGTATATAATACTATCATAATTATTGTAATAAGTATGATCTGATGTTAATATAATATTTGTACAAATATTATATTTTGCACAACTAAACGGCTTCTCTCCAGTGTTATCTTTCAAATTTCAAAATATCAAATTTAAAATGTTTTGTTCCTTGAACAATGATTTAGTAAAACTGCTTCATCACTACATGTACATGGCTTCAAATGGTCGCATTTTAACGTCAGACAAGAAATTAACAATTGTTTAACCTTTTGGGGTTCTTTGGAATTGAACGTATTTTCTAGTATTTAACTTAATTTAAATAAATGTCTGGCTTGTTAGTATTGTCTGCAGTTAAACTCAAAGATGACTCAAAGCACATCTTAACTACGAGTGACAGCTGGTTCCGCTGCTACGAACCGTTAATGCAATCTCAAGATACACTCGTTACGAGTAGGTCGACTATCTTGACATTGCATTGGAGCAGCAGCAGCAGAACTGAGTTGCTGAATTTGATGAATAAAAAAAATATTATTATAATTTTAAGTATATTTATTGAAGTCTTAAACTACTATAAGCACTGAAATAATAGAGCAATTTTGTTAAGTTGACAGTTTTAAAAAGGTATCATTACAGTATGGAAATTAAAAAATTTAAAAAAGTGTTGTGGCGCGCATCCCTTTCCCAAACCCTTCCCCATGTCTGTCGGATATAACATGTAGGCCTAAATTATAGGAACCCAATCAGTCCACGTATAGAGAAAACTTTTGTGTACATTGAAGAGATCTTTCAAATTCTGTTCTAAGTTTCTTCTGCATTCTTCTTTTCTTTGTCTGTCTTAAAAGAGAGAAATAATTGGACAGAAGTTCAATATCGAAATCCGAGATCTGAAGAGACAAAGGACGATGGTGGTCGATAATAAGTCATGAGCAGGATGCAGTGAAGTGAGAACTGCAGCCGACCTCTGAAGAACAGCCATTGAAGAAGACACAGCGGAGAGAACTGGACATTGGATAGGTGGACAAAAAGGAAGAGGAGACAGCACTGGACGTCAGATGAGAACTGGAAACTGGAAAGTTAATTCCAGAACTGATTCCACCGAAAAAGCTCTTCTGATTAATCGAAGGCCTCCTAAGAATCTCGCACAGATAGCAGGAGCACTATAGCATCGATACAACCTTCACTCACCTGTTGTTGATTTACCATCCTCTGCAACTGACTCATTTCATGACAACAATGTCAGATAGGCCGAGTATGTCATGCACAATATTTGTGGAACGGATCGGAGCCAATCCTCATTTCCTGACGACATCTAAACACTTCGTTTTCCGCGGATCTCAACAGCAGTATGTGGCACAGTCTACTTTCGTTTCAGTCTGATGACCCGAGGTAGGGTCGAAGGGAAAGGGAAGCCTATCTGGGAAGCGTCTTCAACACTCACTCTTCCTTCGTCCCTCCCTCCCTCCCTACTTCCACATGCCCCTCCCACACAGGGATCAAGAAGGAATAAAAAACCTCGGAACAAATACCGACAAGTGCCTTCATTGTTTAGACGCTCCTCGGAATTGTGGCTGATATACGACGGACGGACGGATGTGTCTAAGACGCCACAGAAAATCGAGAGAGCATTCTGTTTAGAGTCTGGTCGTCAATCGAGCAGCAGCAGCAGCAGCAGCAGCCTACGCTGCAGGTCGTGGACGATGGCTGACTCCCTGCTTCAAACGACTCTTCTTTAAACTTCCTTCGCTACATTCGACTTCTCTCTTTAGACTTCCTCATACAACTTTAGTTTCTGCTTTCTCCGAACCATCGCAATTCATGAGCGTGTATGCTTCTCCTACTCATTTCCATTCTGACTACGGTTTCAGTCGATTGATGTCTTGAGCTTTATCATAACGGCGCAATAGAAGTCTGATTAGATCCGATTAGCCTTAGCTGCAGAGTCCATCCACCAAATCCATGTCTGGCGTCTGTTGGTCCAACGTTGGTCACGTGCAGATGAAACTACGTACTAAACAAACTAGGAATAAAAATATTCTGATCTTAATATCAGACAAGCAATACATGCGTACATGTAGTTGGTAAGTTACGAAATGCCTTAACGAGGTCCTACCTCTGATCCGTTATGATCTGAACAATGCTGATCTTATGGCTTTAAGATTTTCACAGAACATTTCTAGACAGTAGTCACGTGGGCGATGATGATCGAGCCACGACTGTCACCGTGAGTTTCAGTCACTTTAGACCCTTCCTTCGTTGGCCTAATTCTGACTAATAAGTTAGGCTTACCTCTCGCAAAGAAACTTCTGATGACGTCGGCGGCGGCCTCTGATTGGTCGTCGTCGACACGTGGTCTCATCTGATTGGCTGAAGGACGAGAGTGATCAGCCGCTCGTTTCAAGTATAAGTCCATCATGAGTTTTGGAATAACTCTTTCTCTTGTCCTTCGACGCGGATTCGAATTCATCCTGAGGATGCTGAACAGTCCGGCCTCGAACATCGAAGACAGGCGGACGCTCTGACGACCGCGTGCAGTGATGGCCGTCAGGGTCCCGTTGAAAGACCGCAGTTGGAGATTTTGGCCTGGCTTCCACGTGGAATCGTTCAGGCGGAGGCGGTGAGGGTGGCCTGTGGTACTGGTCGTCTCTAAGGAGACGGATGCGAGGATCGAGAAAAGGAGGAAGAGGATGCGACGGAGGAGGAGAGTGAGGAAAGGGAGGCTGAGTAGTTCCATTGCATCCAGGTCTTACCTTGTCCGTACCATCAGAGCATTTCCTTATTCGACGATCAACTCAGTACTACTGTAACTACTGTAATCAGACTCTAGGCGAATCGAGTACCGAAGAGAAGATGCTCCAATGCCCGTCTGTCTCTCAACACCTGCAGCAGCAGCAACAGCAGCAGCAGCAACAGCAGTAGTCGAAGTCTGCTGTTCGTCAACAGTCTGCTATTCTGTGCGTATGTGTATCAGCTTCTTTCGCTTTTGAGTTCGGCTTCTAATTGCGTGCTATTGTTCCCCCTATTGTCACATTCCATCTCATTGTTCACATATCAACAATTGGCGTAAATGAAAATCGCACCAAGAAACGACGCTGAAAGATACATCATCGACTGATATTCCAGAGATTATCTCGAGTCAATGACAATATGTTGAGGGAATAGTTAATAGATTGATCAGCTGAAATCACCTTCAGTGGAAGTCTCGCTACAGAGGATTCGATGTAGTGAGAGCTTCTCGTGTTTCCAACTGATTTCTCTGTGGCTACGTCTGGAGAGACCTCCTCCTCCTCCTTCTCCTCTTCCACTGGAGTTAGAGTCACTTGGAGAGTATTCTGCAAAGGTTCTTCTTAGTGAAATGTCGTTATGTTTAACCTTTTCTGTTTTCCATCTGACGAACCACTTCGTGTTCTGATGTTCAGTCAGTCAAGAGTCGCTGCATGGAGCTCAGTAATTCATCGGATGCTAATTAAATCGCAAAGCAAGTGACCGGTGTTGGTTTCTTCGGCTCTCGTCTTCCACAGGTGGAACGATTATCTCGAGTATCAAGACTCAAGATTTGAGATGACGCGATTGATCATCGTCAACTGAAGGCGTTGATGATTGAGATCGAGTAGAATCCAGTTAAACAACAACTACAAAATATATCCACCGGTTAACTCAATCGTTTCAGCTTCAAAGATCAAATCCCTGTCGAGAAATGGCCAGTGTAGAGCGATATGTTGATCGTCTGTGTAGAGCGAAATGTTGATCTCGAATCTTGTAACTGTTGCTGGCGGTCTTTGGGTTCTTGTTCAAACCGTTTGAATAACTCCAGACACAGTCGCGAAATGAAAGGAATTCTAGCGATATTAATGAATGCAGTTCGATAATTAAGTAGCACAGTCGTTGCCTTTGTGTGAGGATGAAAGTGGTTGGACGACGACGGTCTGCATGGTGTCGTCTGTTTCGTTTCATTCTGTTTCCACCGAAGATACCCTTCAGAGAGTCTTTGGTCGTTTATCGCCGCAGGAAGAAGAAGCTTATCAGCACTTCGTCTAAATTCGGATCAGACGTCACTGGCCAAAGTTAGAGAAAATATGTCTGCGATGAGGACTATCTGATGGTGACGTAATGGCGACTGACTTTGATGTACTTCGCCTATTTCTGTCGACCGATGATTGGTAGATTTTGTTTCGTCTGGTTTTCTTCTTCAATTTTCCGGTTGAACATTTGACAGAAGTCAGTCGATGTCGGCCGCGTAGAGTGTGTGTTCGATTAGGATACAGCTGCACCAGATCGTCTCTCCGATTCGACATGCATTGATAACAGAGCTTCACTGATGTCGGCTTTCATTTTCATCATAGGTGCAACAGCAGCAGCAGCAGCTAAAGCAGCATGGCGTGGGTGTACACCTGGTCGTTTGAGGTGCAAGATAATGTGCGCGACCTATCGACGGTTAATCAGTCGATGTATCACTGGTAATCGTCCTCTATACCTTTACTTTTCGGGTCTCTGCTTATCTGCGTTGCAACTGGAGCAGCGCCCAAGGGGCCACCTGGGCTTCTTATCGGTTCTCGGGGCCACGCTGTGTCACTTTGCAATCAGACTTCGAATAGGGCGAGAAGCAGAACCAAGAGACAGGTCGATGTTGTTGTTGTTGTTGCTGCTGCTGCTGATGATGATGATGATGATGGTGATGATGGGAGCAATGATGGATGGACGTTGTTTCGTGGCCAGAGAGCAGATGTCGTTGCATCATAATCCTCTGTCTCTGTTTCAGCATCCGATGATGGCCTAGCGTCGGTCGGTCGGTCGTAGTCTGACCGGAACCAGCTGCAGCAGAGGCTCAAGCAGAACAATTGAATGCTTTTGTCTTCATTCGTCCATCACTTGAGGAGCGAAGATGCGACGCCAATCTAAAACAGCAATTCCAAAAGTAATTTTGTCAAACGATGAGAAACGAATAACAACTTATATGGCGCCAGATCTTCTGATGGTTCATCCATAGCGCAGACAGATCATCGACACCTACTCCATCCACTCCTCCAATCATCGTCAGCTGACGAACAATCGTCGAGAGGGGGATCCTCCTCCTCCTCCTCCTATGGGTTGCTGCTGCTGCACTCGGATGAAATCAATCCATCGCCATCATAAAAACCAGTTTACGTCCTTATATAGCGCCCGTTTAGCGTTCTAACGAGATGACGTGTAAGTAGATCGACTCTTAGATAGACCCTACTCCTTTCGCAACGGCGCCCTTTCGCCTAAACACAACGTTCATTCCGTAAGAAAGAACGAACTGACAGACGGACGGACGGAGGAAGGGACGGAAGGAGGGAGGGAGGGTGGAAGAGTGGCATCATCAGCTGCTGAGGCAGATGAAGCCAGGGAGGGGTGGCGAGCGGAAAGGGCAGAGAAGGCGGGCAAAGCCAAGCGTCTTAAGGAGGAGACCCATAATTATACGGTTGCCTGACGCCGCCGCCGCCGCCGCCGCCGCCGCCGTCGACTCTGTCGAGAGGGAGTTCGAGGCGGAGTAGGTGGTTGGACGGTCGAATAGACGGACGGATGGACAGATGGATAAGTAAGTAAGTAAGTGTGTTCTTTATTAAACGCTGGCAAACGCACGGCGCTGTACATACAAAGTTATACAAAGTTATCAAGGCAGTAGCGAAAAAGTTAGTAAGGTAAACTAAAAAACACTATATGGCTTAGGCACAACACTCCAGGCAGGGAAACCACGCCTCAGAGGGAATCAAATCTAGAAGGCAAAAAGGCAGTCAGGCAGAGAGGCAGAGTGGCAGACAGAAAGGCATCAGGCAGAGAGGCAGAGTGGCAGACAGAAGGGCAGTCAGGCAGAGAGGCAGAGTGGCAGACAGAAAGGCAGTCAGGCAGAGAGGCAGAGTGGCAGACAGAAAGGCAGACAGACAGACATTGAGGCAAAAAGGCAGTCAGGCAGAGAGGCAGAGTGGCAGACAGAAAGGCAGTCAGGCAGAGAGGCAGAGTGGCAGACAGAAAGGCAGTCAGGCAGAGAGGCAGAGTGGCAGACAGAAAGGCAGTCAGGCAGAGAGGCAGAGTGGCAGACAGAAAGGCAGACAGACAGAGCATTGAGGCAAAAAGGCAGTCAGGCAGAGAGGCAGAGTGAGGCAGACAGAAAGGCAGTAAGGCAGAGGAGGCAGAGTTCAAGACAGAAAGGCAGTCAGGCAGAGAGGCAGAGTGGCAGAGGAGAAAGGATTGGATCAGGCAGAGAGGCAGAGTGGCAGACAGAAAGGCAGACAGACAGACATTAAGGCAAAAAGGCAGTCAGGCAGAGAAGGCAGAGATGGCAGACAGAAAGGCAGTCAGGCAGAGAGGCAGAGTGGCAGACAGAAAGGCAGTCAGGCAGAGAGGCAGAGTGGCAGACAGAAAGGCAGATCAGGCAGAGAGGCAGAGTGGCAGACAGAAAGGCAGTCAGACAGACATTGAGGCAAAAAGGCAGTCAGGCAGAGAGGCAGAGTGGCAGACAGAAAGGCAGTCAGGCAGAGAGGCAGAGTGGCAGACAGAAAGGCAGACAGAAAGGCAGACAGCAGAAGTAGAGGGACGAAGACGCGGAAGGATGAGGACGAATGAGGAAGAATGAGAAAGGATGAGGAAGAATGAGGAAGAATGAGAAAGGATGAGGAAGAATGAGAAAAGGATGAGGAAGGATAAGAAAGGTTGAGGAAGAATGAGGAAGAATGAGGAAGAATGAGGAAGAATGAGGACGAATGAGGAAGAATGAGGAAGAATAAGGAAGGAGGAAGGATGAGGAAGAATGAGGAAGGATGAGGAAGAATGAGGAAGAATGAGGAAGGATGAGGAAGAATGAGGAAGAATGAGAAAGGATGAGGAAGAATGAGAAAGGATGAGGAAGGATAAGAAAGGTTGAGAAAGAATGAGGAAGAATGAGGAAGAATGAGGAAGAATGAGGAATAATGAGGAAGGAAGGAGGAAGGATGAGGAAGAATGAGAATATGAGGAGGATGAGGAAGGATGAGAAAGGATGAGGAAAGGGAAGGATAAGATAAGAAAGGATGAGAAAGAATGAGGAAGAATGAGGAGAAGAATGAGGAAGAATGAGGAAGGATGAGGAAGAATGAGGAAGAATGAGGAAGGATGAGGATGAAGAAGAAAGGATGAGAAAGGATAAGAAAGGATGAGGAAGAATAAGAGGAGAATGAGGAATGATGAGGAAGAATGAGGAAGAATGAGGAAGAATGAGGAAGGATAAGAAAGGATGAGGAAGGATAAGAAAGGTTGAGGAAGAATGAGGAAGAGAGGAAGAATGAGGAAGAATGAGAAAGGATGAGGAAGAATGAGAAGAAAGAATGAGGAAGGATGAGGAAGGATAAGAAAGGATGAGGAAGGATAAGAAAGGTTGAGGAAGAATGAGGAAAGTATGAGGAAGGATAAGAAAGGTTGAGAAAGAATGAGGAAGAATGAGGAAGGATAAGAAAGGATGAGGAAGGATAAGAAAGGTTGAGGAAGAATGAGGATAAGAAATGAGGAAGGATAAGAAAGGATGAGGAAGAATGAGGATGAGAATGAGGAAGGATAAGGAAGAATGAGGAAGAATGAGGGAAGGAAATGAGGAAGAATGAGGAAGAATGAGGAAGGATGAGGAAGAATGAGGAAGGATGAGGAAGGATGAGGAGGAAGAAGAAGGAAGAATGAGGAAGAATGAGGAAGAATGAGGAAGAATGAGAAAATGAGGAAGGAAAAGGATGAGGAATGAGGAAGAATGAGGAAGAATGAGGAAGAATGAGGAAGGAAGAATGAGGAAGGATAAGAGGAAGGATGAGGAAGGATGAGGAAGGAGATGAAGAAAGGTTGAGGAAGAATGAGGAAGAATATGAGGAAGGAAATGAGGAAGGATGAGGAAGGATGAGGAAGAATGAGGAAGAATGAGGATGAGGAAGGAAGGAAGAATGAGGTGAGGAAGAAGAATGAGAAGAATGAGGAAGAATGAGGAAGAATAGAATAAGAAGGAAGGAATGAGAAAGAATGAGGAAGAATGAGGAAGGATGAGGAAGAAGAAAGGATGAGGAAGGATAAGAAAGGTTGAGGAAAGAATGAGGAAGAATGAGGAAGAATGAGGAAGGATGAGGAAGAATGAGATGAAGAATGAGGAAGGATGAGGAAGGATGAGGAAGGATAAGAAAGGAATGAGGAAGGATAAGAAAGGAATGAGGAAGAATGAGAAAGGATGAGGACGGATAAGAAAGGATGAGGAAGGATAAGAAAGGTTGAGGAAGAATGAGGTAGAATGAGGACGGATAAGAAAGGATGAGGGAAGGATGAGGAAAGGTTGAGGAAGAATGAGGAAGAATGAGGAAGGATGAGGAAGAATGAGGAAGAATGAGGAAGAATGAGGAAGGATGAGGAAGAATGAGGAAGAATGAGAGGAAGGATAAGAAAGGATGAAGGAAGAATGAGGAAGAATGAGGAAAAATAAGGAAGAAGAATGAGGAAGGATAAGAAAGGATGAGGAAGGATAAGAAAGGTTGAGGAAGAATGAGGAAGAATGAGGAAGGATAAGAAAGGATGAGGAAGGATGAGGAAGAAAGGATGAGGAAGGATAAGAAAGGATGAGGAAGGATAAGAAAGAATGAGGAAGAATGAGGAAGAATGAGGACGGATAAGAAAGGATGAGGAAGAGTGGGAGCGGGTGTCGTCTGTAAAATTTTTAATCACGGCTATTCTGTTTGAATATCAGGCACACTTATTGTTTCCTGTCTCTCTGTCTCATTGTGCTTTTCACTGTCGTTGTCTCTCTGACTTCATGCTTCTATATCTTTTTGACATACATGTCTTGAACTCTCCCTCATAAGAAAGTAGTAGTAGTAGTAGTAGTAGTATGTAGCAGCAGCAACAGTAGCAGCAAGTAGTAGTAGTAGTAGTAGTAGCAGCAGTAGCAGCAGTAGCAGCAGCAGCAACAGCAGTAGTAGCAGCAGTAGTAGTAGTAGTAGTAGTAGTAGTAGAAGCAGCAGCGGCAGCAGCAGCAGCAGCAGTAGTATTGTATAGTATTGTATTGTACTTGGCCATTTATAAAGCGCTTCTCACATCAAAAGCCTTTCAGAAGCGCTCCCAGTGCGAGCAACCCCTATGGAAAAAGGCAGGATGTTAGTTCAGCAAAAGATGAGAAGAGACTACCAGGAAGAATGGCGGAGCGGACCGGTGGAGGAAGTCCATTCCACAGAGAAGGACCTATGCAGGCGAAGGATCTGGATTGAGCCATCGCAATCCTGACACGGGGAACAAAAAGGTCAAGCCGATCAGAGGATCGAAGAGGACGCAGCGAAGTGGCAGAGGGGGCGAAGAATGAGATCGAAAAGGTACTTCGGAGCAAGACCCAAATAAGACTTAAGGACTAAATAAGGACCTTGAATTGTATTCGGGCAGATAGAGGGAGTCAGTGAAAATCTTCAACCATGAGTGTAGAGATGTGGGAGAATCGTGGAAGACTTGCAGCAGCATTAAGTTCTGACTGTAGAGGAGAAAGGCGAACCTTAAAGAGACCAACAAGGAGAGAATTACAGTAGTCTATTCGAGAGCAGACGAAAGCGTGGACAATTTAGGTAAAGGTGGTGGTGGTGGTGTTGATGGTGGTGGTGGTGGTGGTGGTGGTAGTAGTAGTAGTGGTAGTAGTAGTAGTAGTAGTAGTAGTAGCAGTAGTAGTGGAGTCTGTTCTTAATAGATTTCCTGGCACGTGGATAGATTGCTTCGGTGTTAAGTCCAGTTAACATTCGATCGATCAACTGGTGGTGGTGGTTGTGGATGCCAGACGGTAGACCATGTTATTCCAGACAGATCGTCCGACAACTGCGACACTCCTTGAACCTTATCTTCCAGCTTTCGTCGCTGGAATGTGCAGATCGTCGTCTGCTGCCATTTGCAAATGACGTCAGTGTTTGAAAAACGAAGAAATCGGAGGCGTGGCTTAGGAGGAGGAGGAGCAGGAGGAGGTGGGAGCAGGAGCAGGAGCAGGAGGAGCAGGAGGAGGTGGATTGTATACCCTGGAGCCAAGCGATCCATTTCCTCTTCTACAGTTCTACATAGATCAGTGGCTAATGAACAGTCAATGGAGATGATCGTTTAGACCATCAAAGATGTCGTCACACTTCCACTTGCAGGTGATGAAGCATGCAGCGGAGGCAGCGTTGAGAACGAACGGACCGTACAGCTACTCATTCCATGCACAGTGATGTATACGTGGCAATTATCGGGCGACGATGGTTGATGAAAGGATCAACGATTGCGTCGGCATCATTTAGCCCAAGTGCACATCGTATGGTGTCGAGCTGACGCAGATGGTGGAAGTAGCTTCCAGACAAGTATACGTATACAGATCATGTGCGATGCAGATGTCAGGTTAAATCCCACTCTTTTCAATACATCTGAACACTTGAGGCTCGAACGATGAAGTGCAATCTCACTTCAAGTGGAAGTTTGTGAAGCTGTTGACAAGTTTCAGAACACAGAAACTGCATTTGACAAAAGGCATACACTGTCCAGGATGAAATTTATTATTCCTGAGCATAGTGGCAGACACAGATCGATGGTAAGCCCTATAGGATTTGATGGCCATCTGCAGTTTGGTGCTGCTGGAACAGTTGTAAGGCGGCAGATCTGAAGTAGACATGACTGAACTGGCTCAGTTTCCGTTGATTTTCTGTCTTGCTTATCTTCTCGATAAGGAACCTCACTAGATCAGAATGTAGATTGCTCTTTCATGAATCAGAGTCCATTTTTTAAGAGACTTTTGAAGCAGATAGTTTACTGAATGATCTCCAACTTAGGGCCTATCTACCCGCCAATGACTAGGTAGGTATCTTGGAGAGGCGCTATAGAAGTGCTCTCAATGAATGATTGAATGAATGCATGCATGCATGAATGAATGAATGAATGAATGAATGAATGAATGAATGAATGAATGAATGAATGAATGAATGAATGAATGAATGAATGAATGAATGAATGAATGAATGAATGAATGAATGAATGAATGAATTAATTAATTAATTAATTAATTAATAGCTTCTCAGGTCTTTTCAGTCTGTCTGTTTTCAGACTCCTTCTGATGGAAGATCTCTTTCGCTCTGTGTGGAATCGAAGACAGGCGATCAGAATGTAGATTGCTCTTTCAAGATCTTTTCTTTAGCTGGAGGTGATCGACCTGCTGCAGTCGACATCCATCGTCCGTCCGTCCATCCTTCGACCGTCGTCCTTCACAGAGAGATCTAACTCTTTGAACCGATCTAACTCGTCTGCACGCCACTAAAGCGACGTTCGTAGAAGTAGAGAAATGGTCGTCTGCGGTTGTAGACACAAGTCAGAGCAGTACAGAACAGCGTCTACTCAGTCATTTTCCTCACAATTAATTTCTTCTGTTCATTAATTTTCCTCCCAGTTACCTTTCGGCCAGGTGCGAATATCTCTGTCTAAACTTCTTCGTGATTGGTGGCTAATGGAGTAGAGGCTTCAGACGTCAGCTTACTAGTGACTGATTTCCGCACAGGACAGCGGGTCGATCAGGTGAACGAAGATGCAAGCGATGGTCTGACTTTCTGATAACAATGCCTAGTGTTCCACCGTTTTGATCTGTAGGTACATGAGGCACTTCTTCCTCCTTTTCCTCCTGTTCCTCTTCCTCCTTCTCTTCTTGCTCTTCCTCTTTCAAGGAAACTACAACTTTCTCCTCTTGTCCTCTTCCTCTTCCTCCTCTTCCACTTCTTCTTCGTCTCCTCCTCCGCTTCCACAAATGGGTGTCCTTGGGATCACGAGAGCTAAAACCTGTGCCAGCGCTGATGAAATATTTTCGGACGAATGTAGTTTGTCTGGTTTCACGTGGGTTCAGCGCCAACCAGGATGAAAAAGGCTGGAGCGAATGAAACTTTCAGGCAGTTCAAGCTGAAGGTTGACACAGCGCCAGGATTTAAAGTTGAGGGGTATAAAAATAAGGGACGCCGACGACAAACGTTTCCATGAGAACGGAGATACGTCACAAACTTCCAAAGAAAGCTGCAAACGCTTTTTCTAGCAAATTTCATGCAATTTACCATGATATTAACTGAAAATAATCTATTTCTGCAAAAGAGGTACCGAAAAGGCGCTATGTTTAATGTTTTGATGAATGCATCAGTCAAAATCAATGGCTTATAATCTGTTCAGAAATGAGCACCAATTAGACAGCTATGAGCTTCTGAACGGTAAGCTTCTCTTTTCATATCTGGGGTAGAACACTTCTGTAATTTTCCCACCCATGCGGTATATGGGCCTTGGGTGAAATCCCAGCAGCCAACCGTTTTCAAAGATATCTGATCAACTTCTAGGTCTTAGAGTTGGATTTCTAAAGCGCTTCTCACAGTACGACCTAGTCAGAGGTGCTCCCAGTGTAAAAAGCCCCGCGAGAAAAGAAAAGTCCTAAGAGTACGGGTAGAGTACAGAAGTACCCCCAGTTAAGATCATAGAGCGAGTCATAGAGGGAGATCGTTACAGAGCAATGGGCCAACAGACGCATCAGCGCGGTATTGGGCAGTAGCAGTCCGAGTCCGAGGCACAAAGAGGTCACGTCGGTCTAACCAACGGCGAGGGCGACCAGAGGCAGCCGAAAGGGGACGACGGACAAAATCACAGTTAGCGTGGAGCCTGACCAAAAAACGCTCTGGAAATCAGGAAAAGAACTTCAAACCGAATACGGACAATGAGCGGAAGCCATGCAGTGTAAGTGTTCGATCATGAATGTTGAGATATGTGAGAAGCGAGAAAGGCTGGCAATCAGGCGAGCAACTGCATTTATCACCGATTGACGAGGTGACAGGCGAGATTTCGAAAGACCAACAAGTAGCGAGTTGCAGTAATCAATGCGTGAGCAGGTGAAAGCACGGGCCATCGAGGTAAACATAGAAGAGGATACAGATCGCCTGACATCTCGAAGACGTCTCAGGTGATCGAAACTAGACCTAGAGAGGTTAAAGATGTGTTCAGCAAACGAAAGAGTACGGTCATAAGTAACACCCAAGCCATGAACAGTATAGTCGAGAAGGTGAACAATGGAAACCGTTGAGAAAGGAGGTCATAGTCGAGTTTTTGGAGCTGCTGGCGAGTGCCACGCCAGATCAACTGAGTTTTTGTAGAATTAAAAGATGTGCTTCGAAAACAGCCTGCAATGGAGCTCTGAAGAGAGAGACTCAATATGCCAGTAGCGAAGCGATCAGAAACATGGAGCAGAGATTAAACAGATTTGGCCTCCGCTTCAAATAAAAATCGGACTGATGAGAAATATTTTTGTGAAAGCGATGAACAAGGAAGGTGAAGAATTTCGATATTTGAGAACGATGTTTCCCAGTATAACTGACATCAACATTAAGGAAGGCAGTTTGTTGGTCCCCAAATCAGACACGTTATCTATGACAATCGATTCGAAGATCTGCTAGCGGAGCCAGAGAACGTTGCACGTGTAGCAGAAATGGGTTCCTGCTACAAATGTTTTATTACTGAGTGACAGATGGCGCCACTGATTATTCTGAGGAAGGATGACAGGTTGTCCGTCAGTCGCTAGAGGCGCTGAATTAATGCAGAGAGTGACCTGTTGACCGGGTTGGTGAAGGTTGCGTGGATGAAAATGGCGGAGCTGATCTAAGCGAGGCGCTTAGAAAGTTAAACTTCGAGAATTTCGATAATTAAGTGTAGTAATTCGACTACAAATCACAAGCGAAGAGCGGGGTGAATCGATCGCTCGTCGATAGCCGGTTGGTGAGAAGCTTGGATCGAAATCGAAGGGAGAACTGGTGAAGCGACGGCTCCTGACGTGTGTCACGTAGGCCACATCGAACCTTCTCGAAACTGCGCATTATTGGGATTGGTGACAAATTTCTTTCTTTAATAAGTTTAATGAAACTAATTCGGGTAAAGGAAGAAACAGAGGTCCCTTTAGTGTACGAGCTCCAATGATAGAGAGCAAGTATTGAGAAACGAACTGTATAATTTGTGACATAATTCAGGACAATTATCCTAGAATAATTTTCTTTCATTTAATAATAAATGCACAAAAATGGATGCAAAATCAATACGAAATTGGTTATCAATGCTTGAATGTGATGAGCGATTGAAGATGATTTGTGCTGAAAGGTGCAAGGACCTGGTTGAAAGTGTTAGTCCTTTCTTAGAGGTTAGCTCGCCGACCACAGAAAGTAGGCAGAGGATTCGAACCCCACACCTGCTTGACATGTCTTTGTCAGAGGAAAGGGAATCTACTACCTTCCTTCCCATAGAGAGGGGAATTCAGCCTGTTTGTGAGGGACAAACGACCCCAAGTCAGCCTAGAAGGGAGGCTACTATTCTCAGTCCGAGAATCACGGACAACCACTTATTAGCAGCGCCACCTGGTAAAAAGGAAAGTAAATCTAAATCACGTAGGAATGAGGGGAAGAAGGGGTCCATCACCACGCCCCTTGTACGTCCTGCACCTGTAGTACGACGTAGCGCTAGACTAAGAGGCGTAGCGCCAGAATTACTCGGATTTGAACCAAGGTATGACCCGGAACTCTGCCCGGTAGTTTCCAGATCTATTCCCTCACAGCAGCTAGCGCCCCCTCGAGGCGAGAACGCTACACATGGAAGGCATTGAAAGATGTTGTTGAGACGTTTCTTGGCAACTATACAGAGCACCAAACTACATACAGCTGGTTGAAAAGTTGCTTCTAGCATGTAATAGCATAAAGTGCGATATGATATAGACTGCAGAGACTGATAACACTGCAAAAAATGGTAATTCATATAGTGGCTGGTAGGCCTACAGTGCACATGGATCCCATACCACCCCATTATTTTTTTACAATCTTAGCATACTGAAACTTGAACAAATCAAGCTTTATCAATCTGGAGAATTCGTGTACCGCTATGACCACGGTTGGCTTACTCCTGCTTGCAAGGGTTTTTTAATCTTGTCACCGAAAGCCATTCCCATTCAAGTTGATTCAAAAGAAAACTCAAATAATTATAGATGCATTTGTGCTCGTATTAACTCCTCTTTGTTCTCTATTAGAACTACTGAGAGGGATGGCTTTGGAATGGTTCAAATCTGATCTGACTGACAGATTTCAGCAAGCAAATTTTAATAAACTTTCTCTAACCTGGCTTCCATTCACCGTGGAGTCCCGCAGGGGTCTATTCTGGGTCCCCTTTTATTCCTGATCAATATCAATGATATTAATAATTGTACTTACAAGCTTCTGTTCTACTTATTTGCAGATGACAACTTTTTGTCACTGCTGATAATGACTAAGACTTATGACACCATGAATTCTGAACTGTTTCACTTGACCAATTGGTTTCATGCTAATTTTCTGTCACTCAATGTTAAAAAGACTAATTATATTATCTTCTCTAGCTCCAGAAGAAAGGTCCAGGATGATCCTAGCAAGACCATTAGTATTAATAACATCCCCATAAAGCGGGTACCTCAAGTCAAGTTTCTAGGAATAATTATGGATGAGCACCTAAAATGGCACGCCCACATTAACTTAGTTAAAAATGAGATAGCGAAGTCTATAGGGATTATCAGAAGACTTAAAGCTACTCTTCCCCATAATACTCTCAGAACTCTATATAATACTTTCATTTTACCTTACCTTAATTATAGTGCCATAATATGGGCAAGTGGATATAAAACTGCACTCCAGCCAATACACTTAATCCAAAAGAGGGTTGTGAGAACCATAGCTGGTGAGCACTACTTGGCTAAGACCTCTAGTCTGTTCAAAAGTTTATACTTATTAACTATCTTCGACCTACATAAACTCCAACTTGCTATCTTCATGTACCGACATCAGATCCAAACCTTACCCAGAATAGTGGATGATTATTTCTCTACTAATGCTTCTGTTCACGGTTACAACACTAGATCTCGGTTAATCTTCGCTCTGCAATCTGTAAAACTAATGTCAGGCAATTTTCTGCTAGAATAACTGGGCCTAAACTATGGAACTCCATTGACCGTGGCATCCGTAATCAGAGCTCAGTCAACTCCTGCAAACAGGCCAATAAAAAGCACTTCCTTCACTGATGTTGATTTTACTACTGCCTTGTGTATTTCTCACTCTAAGTTACTCGAGCTGACTCATGTTCCCTTCAAGTATAATCAGTTTGGTGGGGAAGACTAGATAGCCCCTTGAGCTTCTTCTCCACACGATTCGATTTTTACTACTTAACCTGCTGACTATAACCTCGTCAATTTCTGTTACCTACTAATGGCACTTATGAAATGAAACCTGTTAATGACTGTATTCATACCTGTACATTGTGTTCACTGTTCGTGGAATCGATTCTAATAAATTTGAATTGAATTTGAAAACTGGCCTTCAATCTGGAATAAAATTTCTCAAGGAATTAGGCAAGCTCCTTCACTAATTATCGTTCAAGAAAAAATTACGCACTCTTTTGGTTGGTGATAGTAATGATGAATCCAAATGTCGTTGTTGCCTATGTACATGCATATATCTGTCTGTTACCTAAACGCCTGGACTGTGATTGGCTGACGAAATCAGTCTCGTGATTTGTCAGAAATAATGCGTGCAGATTTGAAGATCTCAATCCAGTTTTCACGCAGGATCCGTAAAAGTTATAGTAGCTATGTTCCAGTATCAACACTACTGTCAAAACCAGAAACAAGTGATCTTAAAAAGTATAATCTAATGGCCAAATGTATCCCAAATGGCTCCGGACTTTTGCACACTACTGTGGCAGTAAAGTGGATATGGAGAATGGATGTCGTAGCAAATGGTAGGCATAGATGTTGTAAAAGGCTTATATAAATAATCGTACGTAATCCACCAACTTCGCATCTGCTCAGCTAAATTTTGTGAATATGGCACACGTCGTAGAGAAATCTAGCCTATTTCCCCTCGCAATATTCACCGTAGAGAGCATAATGTCGGTGGATAACCGAAAGACGAGTCTGAGTGTCTCTCTAAAATTACTACTCTGCTTATTATTCTCAAGATGGTATCTAAACCTTTTGCCAATTTCTAGAGTTGGCATATGAAACAATTCTGAGACTTTACTTTAAAATATTTATCTATCTGTATATCGCTGGGTTTAAGCCAGACTGGCGTAACTACGTTTTTTGACATTTTGAGATAAACGAAGAAAAACGAAAACTTTGCTACAATAATTTTTGAAAAAATATTTTTTCATCATTTTTTTATTTAAACAATGAAAATTATTTCTAGCTAAATGCTGAACAATAACACTCCTTTTCAAAATGCATTAAAGTATGCATTGTATTGTTTACACATAACGTGATAATTAGGTGAATTTTAGAGTTGTCTTTCTCAATAAACGAATATAATTTATTTTGTCAAAGTTTGACAAGATGCACCCTTCTAGCAAGAGAAAATAAAATTGATGAAAAACGTCATAAATTCTGTGTAATTTGCAAGATAACCACCCACAAAAAATATCTGAAGAAACATTCAGTCATACTGCACAATCTAGCACAAATTATTAATAATTATAGGCCAAGATAATAATTTTTTTGAAGATACAACATTCTGGTTTAGAAAAATACGGGGGTCCGGTGGCGCGTTGGATAACATCTGGCGAAGAGTGCGAGAGGTACCGAGTTCGAGCCCCGTTAGGGCGGATTTGCTTTGTAGGCTGCTATTAGCGCCGTTGTATTACAAGCTGTCTGTTCTGTTAGTAGTTAACTAGTTAAGATTGTTTCAATTGCATAACATGTAAATGTACAGCGCAGTGCGTTTGTCAGGCGCTAAATTAAAGTTCAAAAGAGTATTATTATTATTATTTTGGTGTAAAATCATAAAACGCACCCTTACAAAATGGTATAAACAACTAATAACTTTAGAATAACTTAAATGCAGGGTGTGATTTGCCGGGGGGGTTCACGCAGGATCGGACCCCCTCTTTGTGGCCAGACCCCCACACTTCGACCTCCAAAAAAAGGTGTGGGGGTCCAATTTCGACCCCCTCTTTTGGCAGTGCGGCCAGTGCCACAAGAGGGGGTCGAAATTGGACCACTGCAAGCAGTTAGTAGGACTTATTCGTTTCATTTCCTCATTCGTTCAACAGTTGACAGTTGTGAGGCTCTATTTTTTTAGTTATTTCTTGTGAGTTGTTATAAGAACAGTATTTAGTTTATGCGTTACAGCTTGTGACTTGTGAAGTTCCGAGCACTTCGTTCATCCTAGACCTTACTATTGTTTCATTATTTTGAGTGCTGACTGCTGAGTATTATTCTCACTTTGCGTTGTACTAAGTAACAAGTATTTTGGTGCCAACTTCCAAGTATGCTCGGCTTTCCAAGGGCTAAGTATGATCATTGATTTTGGTGCTAACTGCGAAGTATTGATCGTGTGCTGGACTGCCGGTAGAAGTTTCAAGTTTTTTGGTTACTACATTTTCTGATTTCATTCGCTTTAAATTGTGACCTCAATATATCCTGCACCTGTGCATTTTACTGCATTTGTACAGCCAACTTTTATGTTGAAGTTAGACTTTTATGTTCTTATGTTGCACTATGCCACTATTATAAACTTCAAACCCTTTAACATAAATAACATGTTCACTGATCTTTAAAAAGGTGATATTATTCAATTCATTCAATTCACTTTCAATAGAAGATTTTGCTTTGGATTGCACCAAATCAATAGCGGCCGGGGCTCCGCCCCGGACTCTCCAATTACTACGCTCCCCCAGACCCCCTAGTCGGATATGCCGCGGCGTATTTTGCCCCCCCCAAAAGTAAGTAAATTAAGCATTGTTTCACGCTAATTTTAATTGCCTAAAAATACTTCATTTATGATATTACACTCTCCAATTTCTATGCAAGTAAGTAAGTGGTTTGAGCTGTTTGAAGAGTGAAGTATGTAAGTAAGCATTGTTTCACGCTAATTTTAATTGCCTAAAAATACTTCATTTATGCCATAGAGACGTATCTGAGACATGCATCATTTTCGCTTGCATAAATCTAAAAATTTGGCACCCACGTACTGCCAGATGGACGTCTCTTCTTCAAGATGCAACCATTCTGGCATGAATAATGCTGGGTTTACATCCTTATGGCATAAATGTGACCCATAATTTGTGTTGTATCTTCGCACCAACTGGTCTTAAATGAAGCCTTATAGCTACGGCCTTTTGGCAGTACCTTCTTTGACGTCAGTCGATTCAATTTCTGTCAAAATCTCCATTTGGCAAAAAATCGTAGATACGTCGTTCTGGCTTAAAGCAGACGATATATATGTGTGAATAATCATTAGCTCTAATGGCAGAGATCTCATAAATTCCGGTCAATCTACCAGTTTATTAATTGGTGAATCGAACTGTTAATTAATCTCTTTTGTCAAAGACAAGTCTACTTTAATATATGTTCACTTTTCCAAGGTGCTGTTTGTGAATAAATTGAAGATTGAAATGACGAAGGGACTGAGGAAAAGAAATCTTCAGTTTTCTTGAATATGGAATAGAACTTGAATTATTATCAAAGGTATGATAATAATTAGGCCAGTGTTCCCGCATAGTATCCGCCGCCGGATGATCTTTGGCGCCAAAGGATTTTTGATCCAACCTTGAGCGAGTTGCCCAGTCGACGGGAATGGATCGCTCATTTGTACATCGAGCCAATAAGGGCGTATCTATAGCGGCCCCTCAAGCCAGCCTTAGTGCTTACGATTGTTTATTCTTTATTTTTGTAGTTGGGCTTATACGGGGTTTTACGCCACGCCAGAGAACTAGCAGGCATTTGAGTTCTTGACTCACTGCTGACAACTATAAAGAGTCGATCGAACGCGTTTTAAAGGTGTGTAACGAGATCACAACCGTAGCCAGGAAAAGATTTCGTGGGGTTTTAGTTTCCGGATGTTTCAATTTGACATAGTCGTATTTTTCTACATTTTTAGTGTTTAATTACATAAATTAATTTATTTGGGGAGGGGTTGAACACGTAAAACTACCCCGAACTAGTCCATGAACGTGCTTAGCGACATCTTACTGCAGCCAGAGAAGTTGATTTTGACCGTACGTTACAAGAGTTTCAATATTGTCTGATTGTCATCCGCATGACGTCATACGCGTGATTCGTGTAAATGTAAATGTTCGCGTTTTTCTATAGCGATCGTATATTATGGCCTCGACCCAGCTCATTTTTTTCAACGAATCGATCGGGTGAGATCCTTCACCACCGCTCGCTCGCTTGAATGGACGCCACGCCAGTTTAGGTCCCCGTGCAAGGACCATGTAGCCCGAGATTTAAATCTCTGAAATTTATAAGCCAGCATCGGGAAGCGAACCGCGATCCGCATGCTCTCTATCACAGAGGCGCATGAGACGCACAGCCTAAGCTCTTACCAGTGTGGCTAACTTGGTCCGGGGAGTGTAATGTATGTATATTCGTTTACCTCCACAATACAACAATCAAACCTCCGTAATAGGTGTGCAGTCACAGTTGGCAGTATATTGTAGTAAGTGACTGTAGGTGCCCAAGTTCTAGACTGTGATTGCGCCTCTGACTCTGATTAGATATCTAACACTTTTTGTGTCTTGCTGCAGCAGTTAAAGATTATTTAGTAACCCAAAGCAGCGCTTGCCAAACATTGATTGTCACGGACCAACGGGAATTAACTTTTCAGTGTTACTGACCGGCAGGAATTTTTGCACTGCAGAAAGACCACTGTTAAATTTATTAATTATTTCTTTTTTCGTTTTCGATCACCTAAATTCCTTATACTGTATTAAAATTGATTTAAATGCATGTTTAGCCAATTCTATGACTCTATTGCCCTTCAAATGCTTGATTAATAAGTGTTTTTGTTATGACTTTTCTTGATTCCGAGACAATTTGACCAGTTTCTTCACTCATTTTTACGGACCGGCAACTGAGAGCTCGCGGACCGGCACTCACTTTGCGGACCGGAAACTGAGGGCTCGCGGACCGATACCGGTCCGCAGACCACTAGGCCTACTTTGGGAAGCATTGAACTTAAGCACATCGAAAATGGTTTAAGATCTGCGATGAGACAAGATAGGCTGACAAATTTAACACTAAGTCTTATGAACGTTGAATGTGAAATTGTATAATGGCTAGATTATCACGATATTATTGAAGGTTTTCTATTATGAAAACACGTCGTAACAGCTTCAAATTCATAAATATCTATTCTATAATTTAAATTTTGTCAACACTTTTGGATGAGTATATATTTGGGGCCAACTATACCATTTTGGAACCAGGCCTAGAAAATGTTAATCCGGCGCTGGAACCAACCAATCTTCACAAGCAACCAACATCCTAGCCATATCGGCCACAAATCCAATGCACCCTGCAAGGTTAAGTTAAGTTTCATCCAACATTTTACTAAATTAGAAGCAATAGTAGTATAGCATATCTGCTGTCATGAGAAATAACAAAAATTATTCCAAGATTGGCCGCAGTCAAACATAAATAAAAACTTCTTTCGTAACATTGGTCAAAAGGCTGTTTTTATACTAATTTTTGGGTGCTGAATCCAAATACGGCCATTAAAATCCCGCAGCACGTACCGTTTTTTTTACAGGCCTTGTGACATAGCTGTTAGGAATAAAAATAATAGGCTATGGGTATCCTGAGATTTACAGTCATTGTGATTGCTCTCATAAAATTGCATTTTTTTCATAATTTTTAAAAATTATGTTTACAGACAATTTTAAAGTTGACATAATTATCCACATTTTCATTAATAATAATGAGAAACATGAAAAAAGATTACTCGATCTTTTGCACAATTGCATCTGCCAGCTGTTCATTTCTTCCTTTTATATGTTGAGGTGTCGTCCCTCTGCAAAAAGCAGCATCAGTCACCTATCATGGCAGGATTCTATCTGCCTTAATACCTCCATGGTTCGGATATCCTGGTGAAATCTTCCACAGTAACATCTATCCATATACGATCGGACTTTTATTCCACGGGCATCTTACCAGCGGACGATCCCTTACTTGTTACCTGGACCTTAGGTAGTTTAACCATCACAGACTAGTGATCCCTAGTTTTATTCATTTATCTATAAGTATTTTTATTGTTCTCTTTATTTGCTATTATGATCACTATGTAACTTGTTGCGGTGTGACAACAAGGTTTTTCAATAAACGAATATACAATACATACTCATCGCCGATTGCTCCAAAGTTCTTGGGAAAGAAGTGAAGATGCGAATGCAAGAAGTGAATCATTAAAGACACCCTGCAGACAAGCTTTTCATAGTTCCCGAGAAAATCTCAAATGAACTGACGATAGTTTTCTCTTCAGGGTTCCCCAGAAAACTCTTGACGACACATGTAAATGATTTCCATGCGGCGAGCTCCTTCCAATGCAATATTTCTTCAAAGTCAGTATCATTCAGTAGCTTCCCAATCTTCGGACCAACGAAGATACCTTCTTACCTTTCATCTATTCAGTAAGGCCAACATAGCATACAATGCCATAGGAGTAGGGGATATTTGTGTGGTGGCGGGGGCAAGATATTACTTGTGACCGATTCGGAAATAAATCCCGAATAATTGGCGTTTGGTCAGCATTTTTCCTGACGCCTACTTGACCAAAAACATGAGTGCCCAAAATTTGGGGGCACTTGCTTCTGACTATTTTTCTATTTTCGCATTGAAATTTACTGTGAAACTTGTAACAATGCAACACAACAATGTTTTCACAAGTACAATTAACAGAAATTAGGTTAAGTGATGTGTTCTATCCCACTTCCTGTCAGGAAGAAGTAGGAAGTGCTGGCAACCATAGCAATTAGAGAATCTCTACAAAAATGACATTTCTGTGACTAAAAATGACCTGTAACTTAATTAAGAATGTGACGTGATGGAATTTTTTACAGCCCAGATATGAAAAAATGAATAAAAGGCAGCCAACACAGTTCATGTTATAAAAACCTTTTATAATATGAGCAATTAAAGATTCTGTACAAAAATGACATTTATTAGACTAAAAATGGCCTATAACAAAAACATGTCACGTGGTGGCTTTTTTATAGCCCAGATCTGGAATCAGCAGCCAAAAATGTATAAAAGGCAGCCAACATAGTTCATAATACCGAATCGTTGTTGACTTGTGTAATATATAGGCATGGATAAGCGCTTGGTTTCTACGTAATTGAATAAAATTCAGAAAAAATTGAAATATATGGAAACATCTCTTAATTTATACACTGAAATGATGCAACTACCTTTCAGGAATAAACTCCTGAAAATCCCGTTTGTGATTCCCAATAACCTAGAAGTAGTTAGTAGTATGAGCGTTAAGTAGGACATTACGGATGTTACATGAAACGAGAACATTATTTTACATAAGCGACTTAGTTCAAAGACATGACAAATATTTTTGCATTCTGGTTAACTTCATCAAGTATATCGGCATGGTTCAAAGTTTTCTTGTGGCTGAAACGAAATTCAAGGACCCTAGTTTAGATTTTAAAAGGGTCCTTTATTAATCCTGTTCCATTAGTCTATATATAAGCATTTGACTTTTGCTTCGTGCGTACGTCTTGTAACAGTGAAGTTATTAATTCAATACGACACAATGTGGAAAGGATGTTGGAAAAGGAGGCTGGAAAGGATATTTGAAGAGTGCCAGATCTCTAGCGGTACATACAGACAGTTAGGAGTCGATATCACGTGCATACCTAAGAATATAATGATGTTCTGCAAAGAAGCGACAGCTGCTCGACTACATCTTATTTGGCAATATGTCCACGTATTATTCCTAATGTCCTTTTCTCTGTAAAAAGAACAGTTTAAACCATCGACATATATTATTATACGTCGATGGTTTAAACATTAGCGATATTTCGAATAGGTCTTACGTAAATAAACAAAAGTAGTTTAGTAAATTGCGAGCTTTAAACAGAGGCATTTAAAGATAGTTCTTGAATAAATAGATATGATAAAATGATTGTATGTCGACTGGTCCAACGACAGCTGGAGTCTTGCCTCGATGTAACAGCCAGGAAATACCGTTTGTATTATATAGCCCTCGAGTTCAGGGTCAGTACTTTCGTGGGGAGGGGAAGAGGTAGAGGCCCAGGGCCTCCCATGTGGCGCCGAAACTATGTGGGCTGTAACTGGTCCAGTAGAAAGCATTCTTAGATGAAGAATCGTCGGCCGTTTTCGGTTGATCTGTAGGCGGTGGGCGGTGGAAAGCCATGGAGGCACGGGCGAATCAGTTGAAGCTGATGATGAGGAAAAGAGAAAAGAGAGAGGGAGGGAATGGAGACGGAGGAGGTGTAGGAAGAGAAGGTGGAGAGATGCTTGTCGTATCTTGGGGTCGATGAAATATGGACGGACGTCGGAATGGAGGTAAGACATATTGGTCTGAGCAATTACCACGCCCCTAGGAATGGTCGGATGCCTCGTCCGACTTTCTCACCTAAGTCTCGTCCGTCAAGGAGGAGTTTATGGACGATCCCCCGATGCCACACTACTTCGGGTCATCGCCGCAACACGAGCGACGACTTCAAAGCGAACGGACGGACGGGGATGGAGAGAACGGAGGGAGGAAGAGGAAGGAGGAAAGGGAGGGAAGTGAAGGGAGGTATCGGTGGCCATCTGTCGGAGGGCGGCGGAAGTCTCGGCTGAGGAGAATGGCCGAAGGAGAGGAGGTTAAGCAAATTGTTATCGTTCGAATGACTTTCTACCTCTCACGTTTCCGTTTAACTGATGGCGCGAAATCTATGCAGAGCGCCTGATGCGTTCGACCAGGTGCGCTCTCTGATGCTGCTGCTGCTGCTGCTGCTGCTGTTGACGCCAAGGATGCGGATGCCTTCATCGGCTGCAGATGCTCTGAGGATGAAAAGCTCCAACAGGTGTCGCTGATGATGTTCGGCACTTTTGGAGAACAGGGAGCAGGAAGAGAAAGAGGAGTAGAAAGATGAGGAGGAGCAGAATTGGAAGGAGTGTAGTTGTAGTGGAAGGAAGAGGAGTAAGAGAAGATGAGGAGGAGAACTGGAAGGAGTGTAGTTGTAGTGGAAGGAAGAGAGTAAGAGAAGATGAGGAGGAGGAGAACTGGAAGGAGTGTAGTTGTAGTGGAAGGAAGAGGAGTAAGAGAAGATGAGGAGGAGGAGAACTGGAAGGAGTGTAGTTGTAGTGGAAGGAAGAGGAGTAAGAGAAGATGAGGAGGAGGAGAACTGGAAGGAGTGTAGTTGTAGTGGAAGGAAGAGGAGTAAGAGAAGATGAGGAGGAGGAGAACTGGAAGGAGTGTAAGTGGAAGGAAGAGGAGTAAGAGAAGATGAGGAGGAGGAGAACTGGAAGGAGTGTAGTTGTAGTGGAAGGAAGAGGAGTAAGAGGATGAGGAGGAGGAGAACTGGAAGGAGTGTAGAGGAAGAGATGAGGAGGAGGAGAACTGGAAGGAGTGTAGTTGTTGTGGAAGGAAGAGGAGTAAGAGAAGATGAGGAGGAGGAGAACTGGAAGGAGTGTAGTTGTAGTGGAAGGAAGAGGAGTAAGGGAAGATCGGTGCTTCTGCTGCTGATGATGATCGTCGTTGGAGAATGACGTGCGTCTTTCGGTAGTTGTGTCGGTATGTCGGTGTGTGTGTCTCGGTATTTGTGTGTGTGTGTGTGTGTTTGTGTGTCGGTATGTGTTTGTCTGTGTGTGTTTACGGCGAAAGGCGCGTGAAGATGATGATGCTGATGATTATAGTAATGATGATGATGATGATAATAATAATAATGACGATGACAATTATAATGATGACGCTGTTGTCTAGAGTAGGGTCGGAGACTGATACAGTTCAGTTAGATTGATGACGTCGGGACGTCATCTGTAGGCTACGTTGCTAGCATCAGTTGCTGCATAGAATTGATTGATGGAGAGAAAGGCATTTCTCGTTTTGCGATGGATTCGAAATTTATGAGTCTCAGAAGAAGAAGAAGACACCGATGTTTGTCAGTCTCTCTCAGAAATTGTATCTCGGGTTTCACCGGTGTAAAAAAAATCACAACCCGAAATTGACTTCTCTGCGCCAATAATCTTGTGCTTCAGTTCTCGCATTCTCGTCTGCCTCTTCGCCTTCCATCGTTTTCAGCCTTTAGGCCTATCAATTGTTTCAGCCTATTTAGCCTATGCCAGTTGTTTCAAGCCTCTCAGCCTCTCAATTAGTTAGGTGTTTTAGCCATCCGTTGTTTCAAGACTTTCAGCGCATTCAATACAATATCATAGAGTTGCTGGTGCGATATACAATAATCTAATAGACAACTCTTTCGTGGCTTAAATAACGGTTTATCTGACATTGAGTAGAGTAGAACAGCCGAGCCCTAAAACCTTACAGTAGCTGCATCGCTTTAATGATAGCCACAGGCAATGTTTATCATTCTAATATAGACTAAAGACAAACTGATCGGCAATAGTTGACGTTACAATTCTGGATGGTGTATTGGAGCGCTAGCCAATATACGTAAGTCCATGAATGTAGTCACAATACGAACAGCATTCTTCGTCAACAGAGGCTGACAAAAAACATGACAGGTCCATTACGTCATACAATATTGTGATGTCACCTGTTTTGCTGATCAATGTGTCTCTAGTTGAGTTGCATTGCGGGGTGCAATATCTATGGCTGTCATAAAGCAGAGCATCTTTATAAGGTTATAGGGCGCATCTGTTGCGCTTAAATGTCAAACATAATAATAATAATAATAATAATAATAATAATAATAATAATAATAATAATAATAATAATAATAATAATAATAATAATAACAACAACAATAACAATAACAATAACAATAATAATAACAATAATAACAATAACAACAATAACAATAATAACAATAACAATAATACTAATAATACTAATAATAACAATAATAATAATAATCAGAGAAGACACAGACAGAGTCTACATGTGTAATTAGGAAAACCAAGAGTTCAGGAAAAGATGAGTTTTTAGTCGAGATCTGAAGACCAGACGAGACTTCGCAGAGCGAGCGTTTGCGGAAGAGACTTCCAGAGTCTATTGCCAGCAGGAGAAATGTTGCGAACGCGGATATCTGTACTTCTATACTGTATTGTATTGTATAATTTGTATTATATTTATTACTATATATAGCGCCACTCACAGCAGTGGCCATTCAGTAGCGCTCACAGTGCGAGAGACCCTAGAGAAGAAGAAGGTTTTGAGGAGGGAGAAGGCCTTAGGAAGAGATCCAGAAAGAATGGTAGCACGTAGAGAGGAGGGAAGGGCATTCCATAGGGAGGGCCCATTGCAATAGTGGCAAAAGATCTAGTTTGGGCCATAGTAGTCCTAACTCGTGGAGCAAAAACCAAGGAGCGGAGAGGTCGATGAGAAACTGAAAAGAGAGGGAGCAAATTTGATACCTAAGATATTTAGGAGCAATACTGCATGTATGGCAGTCCATAGACCGTGCATATCAAACATAACATTGTATAACCACTCCACATACTACTGTCGGTGTCCTTAGCTCCAGAAATGTGATATACAAACTGTGTGGCTGTAGCTCAACATTTATTGCACATTTTCAATAGTTTTAATAGGCCTACATTTCATTCTTGAGATAAAAGAACCCACGTTCAAAGGAGAAAAACAGCTAAATTTTAGGCTTAATGTAAAAAAAACTGCTAATTTTAATACTGAATGGCAGTAGGCTACAACAGAACTTTCGCGTTGGAAAAGTTCCTTAAAATTGCCGATACTTTTCAAACCTTCATTTGCATGGACGCCTTCAAACCGGCTGCCTTTAAACCCAACTAAGACCATCTTGATCTGGTTTGGCACCGCCAACAACTTGCTAATATTGACTATTCCTTTTTGGATGAACGTTTTCCTCCCTGTGCCTTTTCAACCTCTGTTCGTAACCTGAATGCCACTCTTGAGAGCTCTCTCTCTCCTTCTCTGACCACATCACAACTCTCGTCTGTTCCTGCTATTGCCATCTCCGACGCCTGAAGGCAATCTTCTTTGGTCTTTACCTCAATAGTTCATGCCTTTATTTGCACTCGGATTGACTATTGTAATTCCCTCTTTGCTGGCCTCCCTAAAGTGCGCCTCTCCCCTCTAATCGGTTCTTAACCCTCGGGCTACCAAGGGGTGGTGGTTACCACCTCCTACGTTTTTATGCATAAAATCTTTTTCATATGGAATATAATTTTTACATTTTAAGCAGCTGTAGCAGATTCATTTGGGCACATTTTGAGGTAAACATCATGGTGGTATCTCACGCCGTTCAAAAGTTATACCCGATATAGCCGAGGTACCAGAGGGGGTGGATACTTAGTTTTTCGACCATAGCGTATTCAATATTCTTTACAGAAGAGAAACAAATATACCATTCTTTAGAGGGAATGCAGGGCTTCATTTTCTTGCTTACTTATTTGTCTTTTGAACACTGGAAGTGATAAAAAAAATAATAATGCACGTTTCAGGTGTGAAAATGGCTGAATGCAGCATCACAACGTAAACCGATATTTCTACATAAACTTTGTCAACAGCTACAGATTTAGAACTTATATTAGCTGAAACAGATACTGAAGATGAAGTGAGAAGCCAGTTTACAGGAAGCATTCGCACAAAATAACGGGAGTAACTTGCAATAACTGCAAAGACTACCGACATATTTGACTGCCGTGAACAATAACGTGAAGTCTTGTATCATGTTGCCTTTAGATTTCGCTGTAGGCCTACCTAATACAGACTATAGACTAGTTTGTGGGTTATTGTTACAAATGAAGCATCATTATGTTTAAAATGTTCTTCGATACATAGATCAGTTTCAAAACACACATAATCTTATATTTGTTTATCTAACAAGTACAAAATGTACGCAATAATATAAAATATCGCTAATTATCGGTTCCGTTGTTAAAAATTATGTAATTTCGAGGTGCATTCACATAATGTACAACTAAATATAGCCTACCGTTTTGTTCAGAAATGAATGCTGAATCCACTGCTGTATTACAAGATATGATATGTGAAACCAAACACGAAATCCATGGGGTGGTAACCCCCCTTGGTAGTCCGTGTCATAAAAAAACCTTGGTAGCCTGAGGGTTAATGCAGCTGCTATAGACTTATTGCCCGTCTCGCTCCATTCTCCCATATCTCTACATTCATGTTTGAACATCTACATTGGCTTCCTCTTAAGAACTCGAGGGCACAGCTACAAGATTGTTAAAAAATCATATGGGACAATAATGCAAAGATTCTTCAGTACAAGAGTAGTGAACAATTGGAATAAGTTGGACGAAGAAATTGTTACTGCTGACTCGGTGATGGAGTTCAAGAAGAGACTCAATAGAATTGAATACTGAGTAAAGATGCAGTGGATGAGGCTCGAGAGAGTGGTGGCTCTGACACAGATGAAAGTCTTCTGAGCCACTATAAACCTTGTTATGTTATGTTATGTTACTGCACGCATCCTGTTAAAGGTACTTATCCTCATTTACCGATCCTATCTGGATCTATCCCCTAAATACCTCTGTGACTCCATACGTCGGTTCACACCGGCCGCCTCCTTTCGCCCGCTCCGCTCTTCGGATCGTCTTGACCTTTTTTCCTCGTGTGAGAATAGCCATAGCTCAATCCCGTACCTTTGCCTGCGTTGGCCCTTCGCTGTGGAATCAACATCCCCCTTTGTTCGCTCTACCATACTATCCGGTGGTCCTGCTACATCTTTTCGCTACCTCAAAACTTGTTTTTATTCTCGAGGACTTTCGCACTGGGAGCGCCTCTGATTGGTGTTCACTGTGAGAGGTGCTTTAGAAATTTTTAAATACAATACAATACAATAAATCCTTTTGCTATTTTTACTGTAACGTAATTAGGCCTACTGTATAAAGGGTTATGAAGTAGCTACAGACCTCAAAAGGATATGGAAGAGTCATGGCCTAACAAATACAACGAAGATAAAGTTGTGGAGAGCACTGGTGTGGCCGGTGGCTATAATATGGTTGTGAGAGTTGGACACTGAGGAGGGAGGAGGAGAGACGAATAGAGGCATTCGAGATGAAGTGTCTGAGATTGATCATGAATATATCCTGGACGGAAATGCGGACAAATGAATGGATGTTGGGGGTTGCAGGAGTGGAGAGGAGTCTGCTGAAGACGGTAAAAGAAAGAAAACTGATTATTTCGGACATATCATGAGAAGAGAAGGAATATGCATGGAGAAAGACATCATGCAGGGCACAATGTAGGGAGACCGGAAAAGAGGAAGACCGAGAACAAACTGGTTGGGCAACATAAAGGAATGGACGGGATTGACAATGGAGGAAATGATAAGACTGACGGAAGACAGGAGACGTTGGAGGAATATTGTTCATGATGCGGCCGACCCTCGAAACGAGGATGGCTGAGAACAGAACAGAATTACTGTATTATAATTATCTGCCAAGAAGAATTTTAACCCAAATTGAAGAGAAGTTTAAAACCTGATATCCGAGAAGGGAAAGGAAGCTTTATTTCAGACACAGCTAAAGTGACTATCTGAACTCAATACGTACGTTCGTCAGAGTCAGAGTGTCAGACTAAAAAGGATGTTGATCTAAGCCTTATTGGAGAATTGAAACTGTCCCAAACTTACATGAAGACAGCTTTTTCAGATAGAGAAAACAGTTTCAGCTTTCTAGACTTGTATCAAATTAGCTTCAAGGTCAGGGATAAAATTCAACCGTCTTACCAGACGTTGGATCTATTTTTGCGGCTTTATTTGCCTTATGACAACAAACTATTTTGGGACAAACTATTTCCCAGTTGAAAGGGATCAAGAATGACCTTCGACCCACGCTTGATCAGTTAAGAACAGCTTTATCTACTGAGCATTTTATGCATAGAAAATAACAAACTGGGCAATCTTCCAATTTATTATAATTATAAGTTTGTAATGAGTTTGCAATCCGTAAATCACGATTAAAAACGTGTTTTAACAGTTTAAACTTGACAGTCATATGCATTTATAATACTAAACGGACAGATAGTGGCATTTAAATGCCGTCAATTGTATTGCACGCACTGTTTTTAGGTCCTACATGATTCCTGCTATGAAACAAATTAAATAAATATGACGTAACATTCTTATAAATTTAGTTGCCATTAACTCTCACTGCGAATGTGGTGAGTAGGGTTTTCATTTGTAAGGTAATTTTGCATGTAACCTACATTGTCAGTTATTTTTCAATTGCGTTCCGAACAACTAATTATTATTATGATATCCAATAAAACTTTCTCGACATTATGGCCAGAGTTACATGCTGTCAAGTTTTGTGTTCATTGTATATTTTAAATAGTTATGTTAGGACCTCAGAGGGTCTCAAACCTTAATGAATCAGGGTCTCGTAGAGTCTAAGTCCGGCGTTGCTGTTAGCATTTAATATTTGTCTGTTTCATGTAGGCCTTACATGTAGGCCTATTGTATTGTGTTGTATTTCTATTACGCAGCCGTTAACACTCAATCTTAAACCACGCACTGTTTTCGCGTCTGCTTAAGGTTCTTTTAATTAAAAAGCGATAGAATATACTCTTACGGTTTTCTAGAACTGATCCTTTTTCTTTAAATTTGACGATGATCGTAATATTTCCAATCTGATCCTGTTATCGTTCAATTTCAAGTGGACAGATATTGATAATCCGTTGCCATTCGCAGGTTGTTCATTGTTTCGCGGGACTATTCGATGGCAGATGACCAGAGGTCATTCAGTTCCTTTTAATTAAACTCAGAGAGAGTCTTCTTGGCTACATAATTTAGAACAGACTCTAATCAACTCAGATGATGCGACGTTGTGTTTCGAAGTACAGTAGTTGTTCTGCTCTGAATATGAGAGCAACGCCGCAGAGGAGACTTTCAGTCGACAGAACTTGAAGAAGACTTGAAGGCGACCAATGATTGGACGCCGCCGTCTCTCTTGCTCCTCCTCCGTGGCTGTTGCTACGGCTTCGTCTGTCTCTGTCTGTCTCTGTCTCTATCTGTCTCTATCTGTCTCTATCTGTCTCTCTATGTCTGTCTGTCTGTCTCTCTATGTCTGTCTGTCTCTCAGTTGCTGTCCGTCCACCTGATGTTTCCTCCGTCTGGTTATCACACAAAGGTCAAATGCCATCGGAGCCTCTTTCTATAGCCATATTTACTCAAACATCCTTTTCCTACATTATAATGGATTTCTATGAATGCATTGACTTTTCTTTAACGTTGTCTGTCTCTTTGTACCTTTCTTTCTGTTCACTTGTCTGCTTACTTTCTATAGCGCCTCGGAATAGCTATAGTACTGCAAGAGGCGCTATATAAATTTTCAGATACGATAGGATACCTTCAGACGTGAGACGGCTTTCGTCGATTCGCCAGTAATTCAGTGAATGCGTCCGTCCGTCTGAATGTCTCTTCCTATGTCTATGTGTCTGTGTCCGTCTGAATGTCTCTTCCTATGTCTATGTGTCTGTGTCCGTCTGAATGTCTCTTCCTATGTCTATGTGTCAATGTGTGTCTATGTCTATGTCCGTCTGAATGTCTCTTCCTGTGGATCCTTCGTTCAACTCCTTCGTTCAAGACTCCTAGACCAGAAGAATGTCTGTCGTTAACGTTTGAGAAGGGGTCACCCCACTCACCCCACTGACCCTCCCTCGCCAGACAACTAGTACCCTCCCTCATCTAGTACCCTGTATACAGTCATCAGAACGATCGTCACCCCCCCTCCACCCTTTTCCAGATCACCCTTTCTGCCTTTAAGAGCACACCTTAGATCTTATCTCTTTGATTCTCTCCCACGTCATTCCTTCTCTCTGCCTATGTCGCCCTGTTACATGTGTGTTTGTCTCCGTCTGTCTGTCTGTCTGTGTCCTTCTGAGACTGATTACCCGTCTCTTCCAATTGTAGACGATCGTTTAAGTGCCCTTCTTCTTCTTCTCCTTCTTCTTCTTTCTCTTCTCGATTCTTCTCCTGCTCTGTGGATCCTGATAAGATCTACCGATGAAACGAATTGGACGACGAACGATCGACATTCATTCAACTGTCGTCGACGCATAACAGAAAAACACTCAGCACAGGTACACACGCACATACAAAGACATAGGCATCGATACAAACAGAAGCACTCACGTATTATTCACGCATTATAAAATTATTCACATATACATAGTGAAGAGAGGCTCATAATCCCAATTTCTCGTACAATATTGCTATAAAATCATGGTCACTTAAATAAAGATGCATATAGGCGTCGTTACATGCAATGTATGTTTATATACACGTATATGTACACACACACACACACACATACACACACACACACACACACACAAACACACACATACACACACACACATCGAACGACTCTTGAGAGAGACGCAAAGGGCGCATGGACAAAGCATTCAGAATAATTTCAGAGGCTGAACGGATGAAAACGAAAGAGACAGACAGACACCCGGCCAAACAAACTGACAGGAAGGCAACGGAAGTGTAGTTCGACCGACAGAGAGATAGGGAGAGAGAGACAGACAGACAGTGACAGAGACAGAGAGACAGACAGACAGACAGACAGAGACAGAGAGACAGAGACAGAGACAGAGACAGAGACAGAGACAGAGACAGAGACAGAGACAGAGACAGAGACAGAGACAGAGGCAGAGAGAGAGAGAGAGAGACAGAGACAGTGACAGAGAGAGAGAGAGAGAGAGAGAGAGAGAGAGAGTGTGTGTGAAAGAGAGACAGAGACAGAGAGACAGAAAGACAGAGATAGAGACAGAGACAGAGACAGGCTAGCTTAAGCTCAATGTCAGTCACAGTTTACATGAGGATCTGGAGGATCAACGATGCTAAACTTTTCCAGTCTCACGAACACAAGAACGCCAGGCAAAATAACAACCGAAATAGCAACAGAAACTGCCGCTGAAACCTCAGCTGAAACTGCAGCTGAAACATCAGCTGAAACTGCAGCTGAAACTGCATCTGAAGCAGTAGCTTACACACAAACTAAAACTCTCTCTGTGTCTCTGTCTTTTTCACTTTCTCATTTTCTGTTTGTCTGTCTCTCTTTCCGTCTATCTCTCTTTCTGTCTCTGTCTCTGTCTGTTGTTCTGCTGAGTTGCTTATGTCGTTTCGTCCTCGTATGAACTTATAATAACTATACAGTGTATACCTCTTTCAAATAGCCACTAATCCACTTACGAACAACTGATCTTCTGGATACTGACCTGGTTATGTCTTGGATTAGGTGCGCCATCGGAAGTTAATATTTAATGATGATGATGATGATGATGATGATGATGATGATGATGATGATGATGATGATGATGATGATGATGATGATAACGATGATGATGATGATAACGATGATGATGATGATAACGATGATGATGATGATGATGAGGAGGAGGAGGAGGAGGAGGAGGAGGAGGAGGAGAAGGAGGAGGAGGAGAACATTAGAGTGTATCTAAGACCCTATCGGAGTCCCGGATGTCTTTAGCCATTTGTCCATCAGCCAATCGTCGACCTAGGCATGCCACGACGCTCGTGAATAAGACGGTGCCCTGCACTTAGCTTTAGAGTCGAACCTTCGAAATTTACGATTACGACTACATTCGGTGACATGGCAGACGTAATATCTTCCCTATTCACAGAGATCGAAACAAGAGGAGTACAAGCGCCGAGAACTCGTCCCTGAAGGCAATTACTTTGAGTCTCCTTGCTCCTCGTCCACCTTCTATACATGGCGCAAGGATTGTGTCTCCTAAATAAACTAACCTCTGATTCGATTTCACTTTCAGCTTCTAGTTTACGGACTCACATAGTAAATGCCGCCTACATTTTAGAAATGATGCCCTTCATTAACACTAGAAGCACCGAAGGGGTCAATCTGACCCCTTTTGGTTTTTCGCGTAACGCACCTCGGCCCCAGATATAGCCAGAGTCCTATAATTTCATGACTTCTCCTAACTTCGTAGGGTATACCCTCTGCCAAAATTTGAACTGGGGGATTCACAATTTCTGAGATTTTTGCTGTTCTACCTTTAAGCACCAAGGGGTCAATTTGACCCCTATATTAGTACTTGCATGTAAGGCTACGCATTTCTTTTTTCTATTTAATAATATTATAGATCAAAGCTAATTACGTAATCAAATGTGAGAAGATAGGAGATCTGGTGAGAGGAGAGGAGATCTGGTGAGAGGATAGGAGATCTGGTGAGAGAAGAGGAGATCTGGTGAGAGGAGAGACGATCTGGTGAAGGATAGAAGATCTGGTGAGAGAATAGGAGATCTGACGGGAGGATAGGAGATCTGGTGAGAGGAGAGGAGATCTGGTCAGAGGAGAGAAGATCAGATGAGAGAAGATCAGATGAGAGGATAGGAGATCTGGTGAGAGGATAGGAGATCTGACGAGAGGAGAGGAGATCTGGTGAGAGAAGAGGAGTTCAGGTTAGAGGATAGGAGATCTGGTGAGAGGAGAGGAGATCTTGTCAGAGAGAGAAGATCAGATGGGAGGATAGGAGATCTGGTGAGAGGATAGGAGATCTGACGAGAGGAGATGAGATCTGGTGAGAGAAGAGGAGATCAAGTGAGAGGATAGGAGACGTGGCGAGAGAATTAGAGATTTGGCTAGAGGAGAGGACATTTGGCGATGGGAAAGAAAATTTGAAGAGAGAAGAAGAGATCTGGTGAGAGGATAGGAGATCTGGTGAGAGGAAAGTAGATCTGGTCAGAGGAGAGATCTGGTCAAAGGATAGTGGATTTGGCGAGAGGAGAGGAGATCAAGTGAGAGGATAGGAGATCTGGTGAGAGAAGAGGAGATCTGGTGAGAGGAGAGACGATCTGGTGAAAGAAAAGAAGATTTGGTGAGAGGAGAGAAGATCAGATGAGAGGATAGAAGATCTGGTGAGAGGAGAGAGATCTGGTGAGAGAAGATGATATTTGGTGAGAGGAGAGGAGATCTGGTCAGAGGAAAGAATATCTGGTCAGAGGAGAGGAGATCTGGTGAGAGGATAGGAGATCTGGTGAGAGGAGAGGAAATCTGGCGAGAAGAGAGAAGATCTGGTGAGAGGATAAGAGATTTGGTGAGAAGATAGGATGATATCTGGTGAGAGGATAGGAAATCTGGTGAGAGGATAGGAAATCTGGTGAGAGGAGAGGAAATCTGGATAGAGGAGAGAAGATCTGGTGAGAGGAGAGATCTGGTGAGAGGATAGGAGATTTGGTGAGAAGATAGGGTGAGGTCTGGTGAGAGGATAAGAAATCTGGTGAGAGGATATGAGATCTGACGAGAAGATAGAGTGAGATCTGGTGAGAGGACAAGATATCTGGTGAGAGGATAAGAGATTTGGTGAGAAGATAGGGTGAGATCTGGTGAGAGGATAGGAAATCTGGCGAGAGGATAGGAGATCTGGTGAGAGGAGAGGATCTCCTATTATTCCATTCCAACTTACTTATTACAATTGTTTATGCTTAGGTAATTTATGTTAATAAAGTTGATAGTCAATTTCATTGAATTTGCAATTGACTTTGCATTATAAATTATGTGGGGTCAAAATGACCCCCTTGGTGCTTCTAGGAAGTTCGATTTCTCGGTGCTTCTAGTGTTAACAGCGTTCCAATGCAGCTGTACAACTCCTAATATTCTTCTTTTGTTGATGGATCGTTAAATAATCAATTTGTAATTAATAATAATAAATATTTTTAAAACGCATAGTTTGTGATTGATCAGCACTGTATAAATAACTATATTCACGAAAGGCAACCGCAGTTTGGACCATTCGAAATCACAAATGGAATACTTGACACGAGTCTCCACCTACTCAACCGCAAAGAAGACTTTCTCATGTGCCGACTGACCGTCGTATAATAATTGTAGATGGATCGTTAAATAATCAATTAATTATTCTGTTGTGTAACGTCAGGTTACGTCGAGACCTAATTATTCGTCACTCTACAACGGTCTCTTTTCTGTGACATTAAAACATCGAAATGAAAAGATCTCTTCGACAGAACAACAACTGAAAGAAACTTTGAACAATTCTTCATTTTATTTGATTCAACATTTTTTAAGATTGTTACATAAAAAGTAGAAAAAAACAAAGACCCTCTCTTTGTAAAAACGAAATGTCACAATTAGTCTACCTTCAAATGCAAATTCCATTCTTCATTTTATTTGATTCAACATTTTCTAAGATTGTTACATAGAAAGTCGAGAAAAACAAGAGTCCAAGTAATGAAATGTGACAATTGCCTTCAGATGCAAATTCCCTTTCACAGGTTTCATCTCTTAATCATTGATTGTCCGACGCCAAACAGCAATTTCACAAACCGCTTCAGTCACTGAGCATGAATGGATTTTCGAACGGCAATCCTAATCCTTCCACAGAAGAAGCAGAAACGGAGGAATGCTTCAGCATTTGGACTGTGACCTTCCTCTGCATTCAACTGAGAACAAAGGAATTTCACAGACCGTTTATTATATCCTAATATCGAGATGGCAGTTGTGCCATTTACCACATGAAGTTCACATTTCCCAAAGGTCAACACTTCTTAGCAAGCACCTGTAGGTTTTACCAGATCCAAACCCACACAGATTTTTACTTCAAACAAACTTTGTAAACATCATAAAATTAAAAAGTAATTAGCAAAATCGAAATCAGTCGATTCTCTGAAATTGTCAGAGTACCATCTGACAACCTGAAGATCTAAGTCGCCGACTGATCAGTCTACGAGCTAAACACTATCTTCTGTCACGGAAGGAATCAATTCTTCTAAGCAGTCTTCATCATAAAACAACAATTAAACCACAGGCTATAAAAGTTTTAATAAAGCACTGAATAAGTTGTGTCATAGAAAACTCAGAGATATGTCAAGAGGAACAAGATGAGATTCGTTGCACTCATATATTCAGCAACAATGAAAAACAGAGACAGACAACCAAAGACAACACAAGATATAAAAACACTGATCAAAAGATCTTCAATTAAAATGTCCAGCAGTTAAAGAAATTTATGCATCAAACAATATCAACAAATTAAACAGAAAACTAAGTTGACCATTTGTTTGAGACAAAGTTTGTCGCTTGAAATATATCAGAAAAAGAAGTAATCACTGTTTACAGTCTGCAAGAATTGAACCCAGTCATTTAGGAAACATCACAAGACCTTAACAAATTAAGAGTCGAATGGATTTCTTGGCAAGAGTGGCAGCAAAAATCTAAGACTCGCTTGGCTAAAGAAATAGAACCCGCTGAGAAAGTTATCATTCTGGACTAGACTAATTTCTAGATGGCAGCCTGGAGCAGTCCTTTGCCTCCTCATAATCACACATATTCTTCCTTGATGCCATCAACACCCTCTTCAGAATCCAACATCTGAAACCTACGATGTTCATCATCTTCTGGAAGTCGTGATGGTGACAAAGAGAAATTTTGTCCCATTGGAATACTTATTTGTGGAGAGGGTGACTTTGGGGTTGACCGGGACGAGGGTTCCGACCGTTTTCCATCCATTGCAGAGAACATAGTTTGCGGATTTTTTGATTTATTAATTGTCGCAAAAGTGTCTGGTCTATGGATCGAATGTCTGGACGGAACTTCAACATCTCTCAAGTGGTTTGGTGAGACCGTCGTCGGCCATTTTGAGTCCAAGCGATAGAACTGAGGATTGGAACTTGATCTGAAATTCCAGTTGTTCTGTGTTGGAGGACTGACTGGGGATCGTCGTCGATCGGATTTCTTGAACTGCGGATTCGAACTGGACCTTGTGTTCATGCATTTCTGTGTGGAAGAAGGACTGACGGAAGACCTCCGAGGAGTCCTCAGAGACTGGTGTGGTGGCTCTGGTCGACTCTTCTTCTCAATCGTCTCTTCCGGCAGCTGAGCAATCTCAATGCAGACGCCAACGAGTCTCTCGAAATGCTGTCCCCAGTTGAGGAAGTAGTTGTCGTTTAGAGCGATGAGGTTGAGCCGACCCTCATTAAAGATGGCGGCGGCGGTGGAAGCGTCGTTCGCTTTGTCGTCTTGTGACATCAGGAATGCACTCAACGAATCTTCCTTCATCGTTGAACTGGAATTGGAGTGAAATCGTCGGTCGGTCGGGCTTTTGTGTTTCGTCGTCTGGTGTTTGTTGAGGGGCCGTGAGGAGGAGGAGGAGGGTGGTGGAGCCAGTGCCAGGCGGTTGGGGTTCGTGAAGTCGTTTCTTGGACGGTTGTGACCGATGTCGAACTCAGAGCAGGTGAAGGTATCGGTTGTGTCTTCCTCCTCCTCCTCTTCACTTGATGAATTCTTCTCAATCATCGGAGGCGTCTTCGATCGAAACAGATCGTCATGGGTGAAATCCGTTGTGTTGATGACGTTGTGTGGGATGTGGTCTCCACTCGACATGGACCTGGCAGAGTCCCTGGCTTCGCTGGCCGCGGTCCCTCGGTTGCTGCTAGTCAGTCGATTGACCTCTTCCAAGGTCAACCCCATCGATGGAAGAACATGTCTTCTTCCATTGACAGGAGGAGTCGTCCTGCTCTTCTGATGTCGCGGAAGAGGACTGCTGGCACTGCTCGAACTGCTAGGAAACAACTCAGTGATGTCACTCAGAGGAGTGGACCTTATGCTGCCTGGCTGCTGCTGTCGCACGGCCACGCTCGTTGCCTTCGTCAGTCCACCCGTTCCAAGTCCTGGCTTATCAAGGACCAAGTTGGACGTCGGACTTGGCCGAACCGGATGTTTCGATGGACTGAGACGATGCACGAAACCACTTCCGACAACCGATGCATTTGCTTTCATAACGAGATGGTTGGGAATTTCGTGTGAAGGTGGTTTCACCAGGTGAGATGCAGTTCCACCTGTTCGAGAAGTGAGACCTGTTGATTGGAGATGATTATTCTGACCGGCGTTTCTTAGCGTTCCGTTTCTGTAGCGTTTGTAATGCGCCACAACATCCGCCAAATCAGACGGCGCTATGCTGCTCGCATTATCGATGTCATATCTTTCTGGAACTTCGTCCGAATATCCGACGTTGTCGAATCCATCATCGTCCGTCGTCCAACTGGTCCCTGTCCTCGGAACGACTTCCGGAACAATAAGATCCGGTCTGATGGACAGAATGGTTCGTCGTCTGTCGTCGTTTCCCTTCGTCTGCTTCTGATGAAGGCCGCCGGACATCTCGACCGATGTCTCCCTCTGGCGTTCATGACTCTCCCTCGGACAGGAACCATTGAAGACGACGCAATCGATTCCAACATGATCTATGTGATGATCGTCGTTCTTTGAATCGCTGTTCTCGTTTCGTGGTTCCTTCTTGGAATGATTGCGAAAGAACCAGATCAAGAGCAACGCAGATGCAACAAAGAGCAACAAGCCGACAACAGCGCAGACGACAATGACTGGCACTCTCCACGGAGGCACACCAGAGGTGGCCTCCGAAGTGACAGGTGGTGGCATCAGCAGATGGCAGGTCAACTGAACGGTTCCCAACTGGACAACATTGAAGCGATCGGTGGATCCAGCTAAAGGTGTAAACTGACCATCCATCCGAAGATTGCTTAGACATCCAGTGAAACCTTCAATCAACACAAAACACAATCAGATGTATGACAATGTGGGAATTCGCATTCACGTTAGACTATCAACTTATTAGAGATTGTCTATCCTAAGCCTCTTTACTAAAGAAATGCTGCAAAGGATGAAACATTCCAAATAGAAAATCCTCCTGGTTTCTACCAGCAGCAACGAAATATCTTCAGATAGAGATCGTCATCAATTCCTCGTTCTACAGCTGAACAATCCCTGCTGCAGCGAGTCAATCTTAAAGCGAAGTCTCGAGGTTTTCTAAAGCACCCAACGAAAGCTAAGTCACAGGAAGCAACTTATTCACAGGGGCTCAGTCAAAACGAAATGCAGAGACAGGTAAGGTCAGAAGCGGTTCCAGGTCAAGATCCAACGGTCTGGCAGGCACAGCTGTCAACTGGCTAAGGCTACGGCATGAGGTGCTTACAATCGGAGCAGCCAGGGACGCAAGGGAAAGAGGAGGGTTTCATGACAATTCGGCGCACGACAATAAAGGTGGTCACTTTCACAGCACTACATGCATGCAAAGACAGAATGTCAATCAATCAATCAGCCGTTTATTGAATCAACAACAGCACAATTAATTAACAATCAGTAATTTTAAAAAAATGTTAATCTGCTGATGCCGTCAACAGGACAGCCCTAAAGGATAAAATAATCCGCTATTGCAGGGCTGCCCCTTTTCCATATTACATTTACTGATGGCAAGACGATTTTTATGATCATATAGTTATAGAAAATTCAACTTAAATAACAATTTTAGGGCTAAATCATAGCCAAACAACTAAATAACAAAACATTGCAGTACAAGATTTAAAACAAACAAACAAACAAAATCAAAACAAAACACATTATAATGTTTACAGTAGTACATTATAAACAATCTTAACTAAGGTACAATCTATCGAGTCATTCTATTCTTTTTATGTGTTCAAGAGATAATGTTTCAATTGAGCTTTAAATTGAGCCATGTGTAATATATTTATTAAATTTGGAGGAAGAGAATCCCAAAGTGGTGGACCTGAGCATTTAATTGAGAACTGCTTAGTCCTGGTTCGTGCCCCTAGGGTTCGATATTTACAGGATGCTCTAGTATCATGTCCATGGATAGCTACACCCTTAAGGAAATATTTATCAAACAGTGATGGAAGAAGCCGATAATGATAACAGTACATGAATAGTCCAATTTGATATTTTGTAATATCATTCAATTTTAGAATATTGTGCTCTTTAAATATTAATTTTGTACTATCAGACCATCTCAGTAAGCAAGTCACACGTATGGCACGTTTATGGAGAGTCTCAAGGCGTTTTAATCTAGAGGAGTAGTTTGAGCCCCAGCAGATATTACAGTATGATAAGTAAGGAAAAAACAGTGTGTAATATAACTGTCGGAGAACAGGTTTAGTCAGATAATGCTTAATTCGTGACAGAACACTTATATTTTTTGCTAATTTCTTTGATACATGTGTGATATGCTCATTCCATTGCAGATGCCGATCTACATAAACACCAAGAAATTTGGTGCATTCAGTTTGCACTATTTCCCTGTTATCTATCATAATTTCCATTGCTTGTTGGGGAGCTGGTTTACGGTGACCACGGAACAGTATATAACATGTCTTGTCCAGATTGAGTGAAAGTTTATTGGCTTTAAACCAGTTTGATATTACTTCAAGTTCTTTATTTACTTTCTGCTGCAATACATCTATTGATTTATCAGTAAAAAAGACATTGCTGTCATCAGCAAATAGTATGAAATCAGTTTTATCAGCAATCTGAGGTAAGTCATTTATATAGATCAAGAACAGTAATGGCCCCAATATAGATCCCTGCGGCACTCCACACCGAATGGTTTTATGAACAGACTGATAGCCTTCGTAGAGGACATACTGAGTTCTATTTTCCAAATAATGTTGTAGCCACTGTTGTGCCATGCCTCTAATGCCATAGTGCTCAAGTTTGCCCAGCAGGATAGTATGATTAACCGTGTCAAAAGCCTTGGATAGGTCAAAGAAGATTCCCATTGCAAACTCATTTTTATCCAGGGAGTCAGATATTTTATCTTGCATTTCTAGTAATGCCATATATGTAGAATGCCCTTTACGGAAGCCAAATTGTTGTGGAGATATTGTGTTTTCCTTAATAAAATACTCCATTAGTCTATTGTACATAACTTTCTCAAAAAACTTAGAGAAATATGTTAAAACAGAAATTGGTCTATAGTTATTAATTTTATTCCTATCACCAGACTTGTAGATAGGTATTACTTTAGCAGTTTTAATGTTATCAGGGACAATACCAGTGTCAAAGGAACAATTAATAATATCGGCAAGTAGAGGTGCAATAATTCCCATAGAGGCCTTGCCAACTTGTGGACTTATCCCATCTGGTCCACAGCTAGTCGAGGAGCGTAGTTGATTGGCAATTGCCATTATTTCCTGAGGGGAAGTTCCAATAAGACCCATTGAGGAGGGTGGAGAATTACTTAAAAAGGAGCCAAATTTAGTGGTAGTCTCACTAATTCTAGATGCCAGTGTTGGGCCTACATTCACAAAATAGTCATTAAATTTATCTGCAATTTTCCCTTTATCTGTAACTTCAATACCTTCAATTATAAATGAATCTACTCTTGAGGAGTTTTCACATGCAAGCATTGTCTTAATTATTTTCCAGGTCTTCCTTAAGTTGTACTCACACTCAATGAATTTGTCAGCATAATACTTTTTTCTGCCGCATTTCTGAGTTTTTAAATATGTTTCTATATTTAGTAAATTTTGCCTTATTTACATTATTCGGGTTTTTTAGGTATTTAGAATAGAGTCGAGATTTTTTATTTGCTGATTTCAATAGAGCAGGCGTCATCCAAAGCTTTTTTGTTTTATGAGCTTTACTGCCTGTGCCCTCAAGGACTGGAAAAGCTATTTCATAGCATTTTAAGTAATTGTTCACGAATGCTTGATAAGCCTCAGTTGGATCATTAGCATCACAGTGATAAGAGATGTCTGTCCAGTCCGTATTATTCAGAAGGGTGTGAAATAATGCAGTAGTTTTGTCATTTATCAGTCTTCTGGTCAAACTGGGGCATGTACTATTCATTCCAGGGTTGAGATCAGTGGTAAATAGAATAGGTAGATGGTCAGATATGTCATTCATGATGATTGAGGAGTTCTGGTTGTTAGATAGGATGTTTGTGAAGATGTTATCAATTAATGTAGCCGTTGTAGTGGTTATGTCTTTAGAATTCATACAGTTACAGAACGGTCAAGATTAACAAGTCCACAATGGATCCGTGTATCAATGCGGAATGAAAATTGCACGAAAGAAATATGTAGGCCTACCGAACGTTTATATAAAGGTCAATGTCACCTGGGAGTTTCATCAAAGACCCCCGAAACCCACCTGAGCATTTCCACGCAGCATCAGCAGCCAAGTTGAGAGAAAACAAAATTCAATTCTTGGTCACCTGTCCAGAATGTAGTCTTAAAAGCTGGACAACATTAAATATTCATTTCAGCAGATTGCAACAATCACCTGGAATGACGGCGTCATTGAACTGTAACGGTTCCGCACTGTTTCCGATGGAAATTGTTGAAATGTTAATTCCAAGCGGATCGTGAGGTGGGTTTAGAAACGACTGAGTGGAGACGATCTTATCGACAGACAGTGAAACCATCAGACCTGAAAAGAGGGTCATCGAGTAAAAACGTCAGATTATGAAAGGGCGCTATACAAACACAGTCAATACATAGACACAAAATGTACAACCGAGTGACAACCCCACCCCACCCGCATTCACCCCAGCTCAACCCCACCTCACCCCACCCCACCCACACTCACCCCAGCTCAACCCACCTCACCCCCCACTCACCCCAGTTGCACGTCTTGTACTCAACAGAGACAAAGCCTCACACTCCGATTGCATTATGTACAGATTCAAAGAGAATTTTGCAATTCTTAGGACGGAGTCCTTATTCCCCAGACTTACCATTATTCAACAACGTCATCTCATTTTCTCTGACCATACGTAAAACTGGAAATGTTCTTGCAAATGAGCTTTTTCAGTTGCTGGATCTTGGAACTGCCTCCCTCTGCTCATCCATTCTGCTCGGTCGCTTGTGTCATTTCGTTCTCAACTTCTTTCATTAATTGCTTATCCACCATGATAGACTGCCTATCTATCTCAGTGGGACGGATGTTGACCTGATTGATGGCTGGGTTTTGGTCTGCCATCGGATGATGCCTTGTGCATTAGACACAGGCGCAATAGAAGTTGCTAATTACAATTACAATGATCCTAATTTCCACGTTATTACTACAATAACCAAGTATTTTCTAAAGTATCTTTTTGATTCTATTTTCTATGATCCCCAATTCAGAGTCAATGCCGACGTTTGTTGATAAACCAACTCTAGTTGAATTCATCGAAATGTTTGTGCTATTGATGATCTGATGAAACCGATTCCTCAGCAACGCCTCCTTCACATTCTTTCATTCTAAGCAGACTGACGTCATTCTCTCGTATTTCAAGAGTGGACCCCACCGAAGCTCTGCCTTTGCCTAGAATTGCATACTAGTCGGGATTCTGCAGCAGGACCCGATATACTGACCGTTGATGCGGACGGTGATGTTATGCCAACCGGAATCAGAGACAGCCACTGAACTCCTCAGTAGACTGCTTCCTCCAAAGCAGTACACAACACTTCCTCGATCAATCTGAAACGAACATAAGATATTTCCATATTTCATTTAAGTTGTTAAATAGCACTTAATTCCATCTAATAATATTGTAAACAGAAGTTCACTGACAGAGACTTAAAGCTGCGTTGCAACTCACCTTTGATTAACAGCAGAGACCTGTACGAAAAGAATTAGCTAAACTATTTCCACATCACACCTATTATTATCACAATCAATCAGCAACTTCTATAGCGCCAGTCTCTAATGCACAAACGAACTATTTAGGAGATTTCCCCTGGACACAAGATTTCCCTGGAATCAACGAACTATAATGTTTCACCAAAGCATCGAGTAGCAATCAGATCAACCCTCCAAAGTCTTATCTTTCTAATGAACTTAATCCCAATTTAATATGCAGAAATATGTAACAGACGAAAATGAAGACCTGAAGAAGAGTGTAGTCATGAGAACTGCTTTTCGAATAGAGCAGCATTCCTCTCGATTCGTTTGTTCGAAGGTCAAAGGAGATTTCCCTGGAATCAACGCCAATTCCTCGCTTTCTTCTCACTTCTGACACTTCTGCTAATAACTGGTCTCGACGGAATTGTTCCTTCTGCTGCAGAATGATTCCTGATCCAGGTCCAAAGCTCACGGACTCAAAGGCTGCACATATTGTAATCAAAGGAAATAATAAGTCGCTCATTTCCACCAACAATGCCAAAGAACAATTCAAGCTAAACATATTATTCTGAGTTTGCACTGTCTGTTCAATCCAACGCACTTACTTACCCTTGATAGATCTTTAAAAGGTTCCATATTAAATGCCCTCATACAAACATACATTATAATTATACATTTGTAGCGTCTCTATTGTCGGATGTTCCAGACTTAACGCTACCTAATACAACTCAACACTGTGCATAGAACGTTTACCTTTATTAATCATAATACACTAAGCTACAGATTACACAATGCTAGGTGAGCAGCAGCCACACTCGTATATTTAACCGACCGCTAACTCAGCTCCGCAAAACACTGGTTTTATACCCCGGCAAGATAACCCCTTGCCTGCACACACCACTCAGGCTACCAACTCTGCTTGCCAACCGCTGTCACTGCACACACACCTAGGCTGATACTACACACCTACATACTACACTACACATTCATACATTGTATACATACCGTCCCCCTCGAAGTCCAACTCACACCTCAACGTGGTGAGGGGGTGGCAACAGTCAGTAGGGGAGTGCCTGCTGAGGCTATGCCATCAGTGGTGAAGGTCTTGGCCGAAGTACCACCTTAGGGCGCTACGCGAGGTGGACAGGCTCAGCAGGAACCCTGAAAAAGCTGGCAAACGTGGGTGGCATCGCCGCCTTTGATACCACATGTGGTTATCAGAGCCAGTCCTAAGCCTGGAACTCTCTTTAAGGGAGAAGCGCGAAGGTCGAACGGATGGGTGCAGATACTCCGTTCGTAAAGAAAAAATACGAATGAAATCCAATGCAAGCATTGGACCCCAAAAGGGCCTCGGCCCAGGGATCCGAGGCAAGCGTTGGACACCTACGGGCCTTCGGCCCATGGATCCTGATGATGATGATGATGATACATACCGTACATACATACATACATACATATTAATTCATCGACAGAGTGAAATAATGTAAAGGTGGCGTTGTTGGAATAGGTTAAATCAGATCATTGATAGCACAAACATTTCGATGAAAGCAGTAATAGATGGTTTATCAACAAATCGTCAGAAGAAACGAAGTCTGAATTATATCGAGAGATCACAGAAAAGAAGTTAAAGATGTCTTAACCTGGTAAGATCGTCGAATGTAGGATGACATGCAGAAGAGGAGTTTTGCCTGATTGGGCACCCCGACAATTGCGCGCAGGACAATTGCGCGCCGACAATTGCGCGCCGACAATTGCGCGCGGCCAAAAAAACCCGACAATTGCGCGCACCGTGTAGTATTAAAGGTACTAAAAAGAACTATATGCTAATATAAATAATTTGAATATGGTTATTCTATTTCATTCCAGTTATTTAGGATATTTATCCTTCAAGGCGCCGAGCTTACCAATGAGCCTCCCCCCCCCCCCCGTTACTGACCCTACCAAGAGAAGTTTCGAACCTTACACTGAAACCCTTAGAACACAAGACAGCAGACTGCCACCATCCCTCTGTCTACAAGCTGGTGGATCAGTTTCGCAAGGAGCAGGATCACGTCGAGCAAATTTTAGAAAGGTTTCGTTCTGGATATCGACAACCAGAGGCTTCGAAGTCGAAATACATGAAACTTAACCGACGCTTGATGGCGCTGACTCCTACCTATCGCACAGTTCCGTTCAGAGCTTCTCATTTGAGGCGATCGATCGATCGATCTCCTTGGTCGATCGCCTAGCAAAGGTCTGGTGGATCGATAAATCGATCGCGCAATTCGAGCGCGATCGATTTACTCCAAGAGGAAACTGGAGCCATTATTTTATTTACCTAATTTACATTACTCTAATTTTTGCTTAGGCCTACTTGCGGCGGCGGTGAATGCGTTCGGAACGCAGCGTTTCGTGACCTAGGCTGAGTCAGTGATCGCTCTAATTTCGTGCATTATGATTGGTCATAACAACACGGTGGACACCTCCCGCGTAACGTCATTTTGTAATTCGTAACATCACTAATTTCGGAAATTATTGAAAGCAACAATGGCGGCGACGATGCCGAAGTGGAATAATAATGTACAGTTTAGCACGCTTCTGTCATGAAAATTAGGTGACTCGTTCGATCTGGATGTAGCCGAGATAGCCAAGTAGGCAGTAGGTAGTAGCATGTTAAAACTTATTACAACTACGAATGATGTGGGACGGATAACAAGCAACGGCGCTCGTTTTCGGTTGCTGGCCCTGGAACTGGAATGGCTGTTGCGCTCTGCCTAGTGAATAGAGTTCACACGGTCACACCATTATTCTTTAATAACTTTAGGCTACGACTGTCTTATTTAGCCGTGGCTGGACTAGGAGCGCTTCTGAGTCGATCACCTTGAAAGGGCGCAATAAGAATACTAAGTAATAATACTATCAATTATAATAATAACGGAACTGAACTGAGATAGGCCTACTAAATTAGTACTATTATAGTATGCAGCTATACGAATACGATAAACAAAATACGCTGTACACAAAAGCTCTCGAGGTCGATCGCGCACCGATCGCCTACGCAATCCAGCGCGATCGATTTTCAGATCGCCTTCTATTTTCAAATGAGAAGCTCTGAGTTCCGTTGATTGATTATCTACGCGGAATCGCAAACAATCTTTCCATTTGAACAGTAGAACAGTTTTCTATAGTCAAACAATCTTTCCATTTGAACAGTAGAACAGTTTTCTATAGTCAAACAATCTTTCCATTTGAACAGTAGAACAGTTTTCTATAGTAGCCTCACTAACAGTAGCTGAATAGCTGAAACTCTTTCGACATTAATTTTTAAGGTTTTAAATAGTTTAAAAGCTTTAGAAAAGCAAATGAAAATCATTCGAAATAAATTTGAATTGTTCCCTTTTTTGCGCGCAATTGTCGGCGCGCAATTGTCGGCGCGCAATTGTCCTGCGCGCAATTGTCGGGTCACCGCCTGATTGACTGCATTGATCAGAGAGACACAAACAGTCATCCTCCAATCGCTTTCTTTCCTTTTGCTCTCGCTCTCATTTCTCCCCCCCCCCCCATCCCCACTGAGGTCGTTTCCCGATTTTCGAAGTAACCCTGCTGCATTTCCATATCACTCCTCCTCATCACTCTATTATAGCATACAGAATAATGCTCTAAATGACCAACTATTAATCCTAGAAACCGGTTTCATTTGCATGTGACCAATTAAGACTTTGCATAAAATTAAGACCAATGAGATCGGTTTCTTTGGCAACAGTGATGCAAAGGAAGTCCAATGAAGAGAGAACAGTTGCTCTCACCATCTTCACACGTCCTTCCAATGAACCCTTCTCTGCACTGACATCTGAAGCCAAGCCATTCATCGATGCATGTTGCTCCGTTCAAACAGGGATTCGGTTGGCAACGACCTTCCACTGACCTCTGACACATATTAGAGGTCAGGTTCGTGAAGGTCGGCTGGATCTGGAGCAGGTCAAGGCCATCGACCGAGACGTTGCGCATGCAGCCGATGAAGTCGTGCGTTGAGATGTGACTGGAAGGACTTAGGACCGACTCAAAGTCACGAACTCCACCCAACAACAGAACTGGATCGACAGAACCGAGAATTCTGCAACATAAAAATAATCACAAAACACTTGAAAACAAGTTGAGTGAATTTGATTAATTAGATAAGAAATCTTCATCTTCAATTAATAAACTACACAATGACATAAAGTACGTTTTATGACTTATTAGAGACGGCTTCAACCATCAAAACCAGGCACATGTCGCATTTTTGTGAAAATGAGTTTCTTTCATTTTATTCTGCAACATGAAGTCCTGTTTCTAACAATGCAAAAATTGTTATATATATCTTCAGTAGAACCCGAGATATGCTAATTTAAAGGGTACATCATGAGAATACCGATATCGAGAAAATCGCGATCATTGTATACGCTGAATAGATTGTTTATGGTTATTGGGCTATAATAGGGGTCTTGGAACTTCTGCTATCATTGCTGAGGTTTTTTAAACAAAATTATGACATTAATATCTTCTAAAAATAGACATTCAGACCTTTCTATGCATGTAAAACAAGCTACGTCCGTTCGCTAGATGGCAATTGTAGAAGGCGATATATTTGGCATTAAAACTTTTGTTTTTATTTCTTTCTTTCAGGATCTTCTACAAAAATGCGATTTTAGCAGGTTAAAACGCAAATATTTTTCATCCAAATAATTTTTTCCGATAAAGTAATAATTATATTACACGAATTTGATTCAAACTCAAAACACAATTTTGATCCAGCAGGTCGTTTTTGGCCATTTTCTCGAAATTCTATTTTGCGACATGCGCCTGGTTTCGATAGAGCACATCGGGAAGTCTATGTCGGAAAGCGAAGCACTGATACACAGAACAAATTTTGTTCTGTGTATCAGTGCTTCGCTTTCCGACATAGACTCCGATTGTTGCTACCATATCCAAGATATAGTTGAATCCTAACTACATACAAATCCTGGCTAGAAATGCAACGTGCCCCTAAAACTGAACGCAAGGTCAAACAATTGCACTCTTACCACTCACAGAATTTGTAAACAATTATCTCTGAACTAATTAAAAAGCCAGGTTGAACTTTTGTATATCGAATGAACACCTTCAACGACTAAACTTTCTTTATGTCTGTCTGTCTGTCTGTCTGTCTGCCTGTCTCTGTGTCAGTGTCTCTGACGTCTCTGTCTGTCTCTGACAATGGACCTATAAGAAGAATCAACTAACACAGAAGAAGAAGCTGTGAATGTTGTGATCGTTGAGCAGCGTTTGTCGTTGTCATCGCATGGATCGCATTCCGCTTCATTTCGACGACATTGACTCACTCTCAGAATCGCCCTCTTCAACAGAACAAACAATAAACATCAAGCAACAGCAGGAGAATGACCAACGACTACTGTCTTCTTCGGGTGGTGCCAGTCCAATGCCTGGGCAAAAGAGGAGGGAGACGTAATTCTTCTTCGTTACGATACAGAGTCCTCATTAACCATTGATCAACATTCATCCAATTGTTTATCGTGGCATTCACTAAGAGTAGGGAAAAAAGCTATGCCATCGGATTTTAGTAAACGACGACTGTAACACCTTTGCAAAGACGTTCTCCTGTCCACAACAGCCAACACTCAATAGGAACAAAACAGGAGACAAGAACTGAAGTTCAGCTGAGGGACATCACGTTGACATCGAAAGATCGGTAGTTAAGAGATCAAACGCACAGTTGTTTATGACCGGTTCACAAGATAAGCACTACGCCAAATCACTTTAGACTGCGACGTAATCCTAAGGACGAAGGGACCAAGGGACCAAGAGACCAAAGGCATCGATCGATTGATCGTCGCGTCGAGTGAAATGGCAAAAGAAAAACATGATCCATTGGAGAAGTGAGATTGAATTGCGATAGGTCAGAGATTCCATAAGTTAGGTCGCTAGAGTCTGCAAACAAGTTTACAGAGACAAGTTCTAAGATTAGACTACAATGATATACTTCTGAACTTTGTAAGGAAGGCATCATCAAATTATAGTTGTCCTGTTAAGAGATAGGTAGGTCCCAGTAGTAGATTGCATTTCTTACAGTGGAAGAGGATCCAGTAAACAACCTCACACAACAACCCTCCCTTAAAGAAGAGGAACATTCAGAGACCAAACGAGACAAGTGGATGGACTTAGCTGCTGAGACAAATCTAAGAGAGAGAGAGAGAGAGAGAGAGACAGAGAGAGAGACAGAGAGAGAGAGAGAGAGAGAGAGAGAGAGAGAGAGAGAGAGAGAGAGAGAGAGAGAGAGAGAGAGAGAGAGAGAGAGAGAGAGAGAGAGAGAGAGAGAGAGAGAGAGAGAGAGAGGAAACTAGCATTTGAACTGAGGGAGATGAGAAGGTAGAGCAACGAATCGCGAGCTAAGAACAGCAGGTCCAGAAGGACTTTCAATTCTAAGAGAGTAACATTCTACTCTTAAATGACATGAAAACCAGTCTTATTTTAGAATCATTAAATCATGTTAGCTACTCACAACCAGCGTCTTAGAATGTAAAGAATTAAATGAATTGAGTGATGTTTAGTCGAATCTGCCTCCCTCCATCCATTCCTTGTATAGTCTATAACTGACCGTTGTTTCCCTCGTTGCTTCCACTCTGTACCACTGTCCATCGGAGACACGTTGAGGGTTCGTCAGACGAAACACCGTTGCCCCTTCTCCTCTGCCCCCTCCAAACGAAAACCTCATCTGTCCCTCGATGACTTCGAGGGCCAAGAACCTCTGATCATCCGTCGTCACATAGTACATGATCAGCGATCGATTCCCGTTCGTTGCCATCTCTAGACCGATGGCATTCTCAATGGGATCGAGAGTCACTGAGAACTGGATGTAAGCGAGGGACTGAAAGCCTCGACCGCTTATGCTACAGTCAGATCCTCTGGTTCCAAATAGACAGACGCAGTGGTACGACGAATGGGTCTGCTGCTGGTCACCCGTGGCCGTCGTCGGAAGACAACTGCCCCCGTTCTTACAGGGCGATGACGTCAGGCACTGGTACCATTGCGATCCGTTGCCAGATGAATCGAGGACAATGACGATTACAGATGCTGTGGCTGCTGAAACAGAAACAAAAGCCACTCTCTACAGCTTAATATTGCCTAGAGAGAAAGTGTGTTTCATTGAGACGCTGCTTCTTCTCAATTCAACGGAATGATTCTCCGTAAAATCAAACAGAACAAAGTCTGAGATGAACTGAAATCGTCAGATGCTTAATCGCTCTCTACGCACCTCTTCAGTCTTTATCTAATCGTCGAACCCAAACTAATGAGGACAGACAAACAGAGTAACCCTATGCAAGGAAGTCTAGATAGAGAACGCTAATCTAGAAGTCTTGCCCTATGGCGCCCTCAGACTATAATTATACACAAGGCAACTGATGTCGATGGTCAGAACAGAACCACAATTCAGATCATAATCCTTAGATGCAAATCAGTTGAGATCAAACGCACGACACTGCTATAAAATCAGAACCAAATGAACAACGATTCCACCCAAACTAGACCATATAGATATAATATATATATATATATATATATATATATATATATATATATATATATGTATATATAATATTACATATATTATATAATGCATAGGACATATAGAGTAACTCTATCGCACCATAATAGCTGGAGGTGCTATATAAATGTCGAGTTGCATCCACAAACGAATCTCGTTCGTTCTTCTGAAAACGAAAGTCTTTTTATTTTTCTAAATAATTTTCAGATCATTTTCTGAAGATGAGATTCAAAAGTCTGTCGTTTGGATCTGAATTGTGTTACCTGACTGAGAAGCGGTTGTTGCAGCCACAGTGATGTTGTAGACGGGATTCGTCACATGACTCAGTCGTCCTTGGACTCGCATCATGCCAGTCTCTGAATCGACGATGAAAGCGTCGTTCGTATTTCCACTGATGATGCTGTAGACAATCTCTTCTCCTCCACTGCCATCCATCGCCCAGATGCTGAGAACACCAGATCCAACTGCGATGTCTTCTTTGACTGTCACCTGATATACGCTTTGATTGAAGAGAAGAGGCTTCACAGTTGACCCCTGACCTTCAATCACGATCAGACAACTGTCTGATGAGTTCCATCGAACAGGTCCTGGGTTCTTGGCCAAAGCAATCAATGTTACATCAACTGCCACTGCATCTACATCCGCAACGCTCAAAAGACCGGACGTTCCATTGAGACGATATCCTCCAGTCCGACTGCTTCCTCCTCCTCCTCCACTGGATCCCACCAGGAGGTACTCCACTCTTCCATAGTAGCCGGAGTCTTGGTCAGTGGCTCTGATCGTACCTAGGCTCTGGCCAACCGTGACCGACCGACCAACCGTGAAGTGGTAAGTCTGGTGAGTGAACTGAGGAGCGAACTGGTTGACAGTCAGCACTTGAACTTTGACCGTGGCATTTGACCTCAGTGAGTTCAGACCAGGGTTACTTGCTTCGATGACAACTGTGTATTGTTGAATGAGTCTATAGTCGAATCGTCCTCTCGTACTGATTATTCCACTGTCCTCTTCAATCAGAAACTGATTGACTGCATATGAATCGCCGCCGATGATGCTGTACCTAACGATGGCATTCTGACCGCTGTCAGCATCCGAGGCGCTCACCTGGAAGACCTTCGTCCCAGGGCTGGAATTCTCCAACGCAAAAGCCTCGTAGACACTCTGAGAAAACTCGGGTGAATTGTCGTTGACATCAACCACATTAATTGTGAAATTTCGTTTCGTCTCTCGAACTTGGACTCCGGTCAAGCGTGCAGCCAACTCAAGAACGTAAAGACTTTGCTTTTCACGGTCGAGTTCACGCTTCACGGTTATGACTCCACTCTGCTCGGATATGGCAAATGCCGATCCGATGTTTCCATTCGCAATCTGATACGCAATCTGACTGTGATCCTCCTCTGTATCTGAGCCAATGGCACTGACCTCAGCCACAACCATTCCGACCAAACAGTTCTCAGCCACTGAAGCCACAAATGAATCCAATCGACCCAAAAACGTCGGATTAAATGCATCTGGAGAACAGACATGTAGAACGATCGTCGCCTGAGATGATTTCTTTGGAAAGCCACCGTCTTCCGCCGTCGCTGATATCCAGATTTTGCCAACAAAGATCGACTTCAACGTCAAAGTTCCTGTTGTAAACATCGAAAAGAAATGAGAATTAGTCAAATTCACACATTTCAACTATACGACATAACTCACTATCATAAAGTATTGAAATTTTATCAGATATAGTTTGCTATGTATGTATGAGCTCTTGTTATAGCGCCCCTTCAAGATTTCTACTCAGAGGCGCTCCCGACTACAGCGCGGACACTGAATCGGAGTTTCACGCCGAAGCGCATGAGCAATGGCGAGTGAAGGACTTGCCGAGGGTCCCTACGCGGCGGCTTGAGGTGGATTCGAACCCGCAACCCTCCGGCTGCAAGGCACAGAACATACCCCTACACCACCGCGCCCCACAAGTAACTTAAATTAAGTTAAAGTAAGATGTTTTTTGTTGAAAAACTATACAATTGGTTCTGCTCTCAAAAAACTTGAATATGTAAACACTTTAGGCAGGTAACAGCTGATTTCCCCTACATGTTACCTTTGTTTCCTTTGTGACTGTGTCATCATCTGCCATCATCCAAATGTTGACTAAATTATTATTACAACTGGTAGAATCACTTCTAAAACATATGAGTCAAATAACTTGTAATTCTGATCTGGATCTGACAGGTGGCTAGTTTATTTTAAATGAGCGCAAAGTTAGTTCCATACAGCAGACAGGTCAAAACATTCAATAGGAAACTGCTTCACCCTCGTTCATTGGACATCACTCCGATGACAAACACACAAATGCACAATTAAAATACAGATCGATGCCATATTTCCAGAGACATTCCTGAATCGAACATGACAAAGAAGAAATCAGTGTAAGGCTGATTTTCTAAATGATTCCTTCAATACATGTCCATTCTATTCTGCCCATGAGAAGAGCAATGCACCATCTCTGGATAACTTGAATCGCATGCAAGACCTATCCTTTTAAAATATCGTATGACCGTCGTTCAGTTTCTAAACTCATGTACAGCGCCGCCCTTTCTTCGGCCTCGGTTCTGCTACGGCGCCATATAAAGAATCTTTGTGGTTGTTAATTTTTTCTAAGCAGTCCAACGATGGCGCCTCTGTAAGCCCACATCTGCCTAAACTACATTCGGCTGATGCCATAGCAACGATTTAACTCATATCAAGACATAACAGCTGCCTTTAATCAACACCAGCAGAGCGTAATTCCTCCCACATATTCACCAGATGGAACTGTCCACAACTGCCAATCCTAAACTGCCTTATTAGAATATCATTAGCAGGACTAAACTATCTTAGACATTCGCCAGATGGCAGAGGAACTCAGATGCACACACGCACTTCTCCCTAACAAAACCACGATCTGTGTATAAAGAAGGAATGCAAGAGCCAACCGATGACGTTATTTGCAGATTAGCTCCGCCTAAACGATGACTAATTAGTACGCTGTACTAGTAAACTAATTAATGTCTGAAGATGTCACCTGTTGTTGGGTCGAGATCGAAGAAGTTGGATCCATTGTTGAGAAAGTAATGAATCTGTTCATTTGGAAAATAGAGATCGTCATCCCTTGAAACGATAAAACAGAAAAACAACTTAGACCGATTTCTATACAATCAACTTCTTAGGGGAAGTAATAAGTTAGCACAGTTTAAATATCTTACCAACACAACAACAACAACGATTCAACGATTCAATGCTATTGCCTTCCACAGCACATTTGCTCTTCCAGATCTTGACAAGGATGGCCATTCCAGATTTAACATTGCTTATTAATATCCGGAAATAATAATAATAATCATAACCCCATAAAATAATATTCATAAGCTAACTCTTCATTTGAATATTAAGCTGTCGTGTGTACAGTTATAGTAGGCCTATGCAAATTGAAGTTAAATCTGGCAATTGATGCGTTCAAGTGAAGAACTTGCCTGGCTGTCAGTCGGAGTATTTCGAATCCACGCGAAGCATTTGAAGGCACAGCCGCTGTAATGACTGCGGCAGAGAAGTTGGGTGAGAAGAGATTCTGCGGGAGAACCTCAACAAACAGTTCACATTCAGTGGAGAGAGAGGGCATTCCGCGATCCACAGCACTGACGGTGGCATGCCAGAGGTTCTCCGGTGAAGGGTTTCTACCACGACCCAACTTCAGGAACTGCGGCGCATCCAGAGTGAAAACCGAGTTAGAAGTGGAGTTGACTCTAAGCTGCCTACTCGGATATCTCAATCGAAAGAAAGTGTCGTGATTGGGACTTGAAACGTCTGAATCTGTTGCCATGACAATGCCAACGAACGTAGCAGAGGTCGAATGGTTCTCAACCATTTGGAAGCGATAGACCATCTGCGGCTGGCAAGAGGGAGCGTTGTCATTGGTGTCAAGGACCGTCACAGTAACAGATGTCTCTGTATTAAACGATCCATCATTGGCAGTCACTCGCAATATATATTCCGACCTTGTCTCTGCATCCAGTGATTTGGCCGTCCGGATGATTCCAGTTGAGCTGTTTATGGAAAAACTGGAATTGGGATTCGAAGAGAGGGAATAGGAGACGACCGCACCTGGGTCGGGGTCAGTCGAGGTCACGCGAAGGACGACCGTTCCCAGAGGAGCGTTCTCACGCACCTCAGCCGAAAAGAGATCAGTGAAGCGAGGAGCTGTAGTTGCCACACTCAGGACGTTCACTTCAACAGTCACGGATGACGTACGACTAGGAAGACCCTGAAAACACACACACACACACTCACACATCACAGCATCTATCTGTCCAATGTGTCCATAGCCTATATATGTTTAACTGACTATGTGTAAACATTTCATCATTTATATAGCGCCTCTATACGACATTCTCTCCAACACATTCTGTAAACACTAAACATTCACCCCTTAAAGCACCACCTGACTATAGATATGAAAAAAAACTTGTCTGTACAATAGGTCCTTTCCTAATTAATCATCATCATCATAGTCGTCATCATCATCGCCATCACCATAACAATCATCATCGTCGTCGTCGTCGTCATCATCATCATCATCATCATCATCATCATCATCATCGTGTGACCTGCATCGTAATTCTAAGCCTTACATGATCCGTTGCCAAGACAACCAGCCTGTAGACCGAGTCTCCTCCTCTTCTGTATCTCAATTCGTCCTTCGTCTGAATTCGTCCGTTCCGTTCATCAATGGTGAAGAGACGTCGACTGACGTCATCGCTGTTGTTCGCTCCAGGTTGGTCTGCATGCAGTGAATAGGTCACTCGTCCATTGTCCTCTGAATCTCGATCGATGGCATGAACTGTGATGACATCCAATGGAGCCACCTGTTGCTCCTCTATACTCACTCGGTAGAACGGTTCCGTGAATTCCGGTCTATTGCGATTCGTCTCCGTCAGATTAATGGACAGCATCGTGTAAGTGGTCAGTGCGGCGGCTGAGCTGCTACCACTGTCCCTCACTTCGACCCATAGGTTGTAACCTCTGACCTTCCTGTAGTCGAGCGACCGTCTGACCTTCACCCGACCTTGACCGTCGACTTCAAACGAACTGTCAACGTTTCCTCCTGAGATGGAGAACGCCAGAGGAATGCCTCTGCCCTTGGGTGAGGTGGCCGACAGGGTGGCGATCGTGTTGCCAATGGCAACGTCTTCTGAGATGACGAAGTTCTTCTGTGACGCCTGGAAAGAGGGAAAGCCTGTCGCTGAAGCAGAAAGGAAGGAAATGACAACTGGAGTGTCGTTAGACCTTGGAGATTGACCCTGATGAAAAAAAACGAACAGAACTAATGAAAAAGATTAAGACATCCCATTACATCTAACGATTAGGAGCAATAATCAGTCAAAGTTTAATACTTGTTTCTTTCTTTGGCAGACGGAAGAAGATTTGGATTTAGTGCTCAGTGCAGACCTCCCTCCTATTTCTCTAAAACCTTCCATAGGAGCTCCTTCCAAAAATCCATCCCATTCAAAAATCCTCCATAAATTCGTTCAAATATTTCAACATCATTTGCTATCAACAGACTAATAAGAATGCCAGCAAAGTCGGTCTATTTCCTTTGCAGAACTCAAGATCATCTTTTCCTCAACCGCCACAGGACTTTCAGTGGATTTCTACGGAAAATCGTTGGTACACACTGCTAGCTGTGACTTTCCCATAACCCGAGTCAAGACACAACAAGTGTGAGTGAGTTAGGAATGCAATCAGTCAGCTGTCAAATAACAGAAAGTAGAAATAAATAAATGATATATGAAACCTGATCGGAGGCTCTGACGTAGAAGAGAAAAGACGAAGGCGAACCGAGCGAAATGCTCAGCGTTCTTTTGGCCGTCACAACACCAGAGTTGGAATCGATCTGAAAGGCATCACTTGCATTGACGATCGAATACAGAACAGTTCCATTGGGACCATCATCCAAATCGATGGCTGTTATTCCGATTATAAAGTCTCCTGTAAAGGAAACCAATGCACTGATTGACCTGTCTCCCTCTGTCTCTCTCTCTGTCTCTCTCGTCTCCTGACTACTAGACTTGGTACTGAAGTTCACTTGGTATCTATGATCAAACCTCTGACTTGACGCAGCGCTCATTGAACAAATGATGCCCGGTGCTTCGCATTTAAGTAGTACTTGGAAGTTTACAATGAAGACCGAGTTTACTCAAATATCATGACCTTCAGATGACCTCTACTTGTCATCCGTCCTACACACAAACAATCAGTTCCCTGGACGGGTTGTACAACGCAGCGCTCGTCAAAAAGCTTGTGCCCTGCGCTTAGGTTTAGATAGCACTTTGGAATTTTGGATTTTTTCAGAGTCATAAGTTTCGTGAATATCTAAGGAGAAGATAACTTTCGTCCACTTTTTCATTCAGTCGATCTCATCATCGACTTCTCCTCGCTTTCTGTCTGTCAATTTCTGTCACTCTCTGTCAGACACACTGAGAGAGAGAGAGAGACAGAGAGACAGAGAGAAAAGAGAAAGAGACAGACAGACAGAGAGACACAGAGAGAGAGACACAGAGAGAGACAGAGAGGGAGGGAGAGCAGAGAGACAGACAGAGAGAGAGACAGACACACAGACAGACACCGAACAGACAGACAGACAGAGAGAGAGATAGAGACAGACAGACAGACAGAGAGAGAAGCGGTGTCTTGACCGTTGATCGTTGGATCTCTGATCTGTGTTTGATAATCGTCTTTTCTGATGAACTGTGGTGATTGGTCGTTGAGGTCGATGACGTCCAATCGAACGGTGACCGATGAGTTCCGGGGAACGAGGCCACGGTCCGTTGCCATGGCGACCAGCAGGTAGGACTTGGCATCGTTCCAGCTGAGGAGGGCGCCGGTCGAGATGATGCCGGTCACGTGATCGATGCTGAAACGACCGTTGGCATCATCCAAAAGAAAGTATCTGTAGAAATACATGAAATACATGTAGAGAGAGATCAAATTCAGTTCAATTCAGTCGGTCCTTCCTCTGAGTGAGTCAACTGCAGTGAGTCAGTCAGTCAGCCAGCCAGCCAGCCAGCCAGCCAGCCAACCAGTCAGTCAGTCAGTCAGTCAGCCAGCCAGTCAGTCAGTCAGTCGGTCAGACAGGTCTCTTAGTCCTCTACTTCTCCACTTAAATTTAAGTTCTCAGAAGGAATCAATCAGCCACTAATATAGCTACTACATAGCTATACAAGTAGGCCTATACAGTCAGTGCATTCCAGATGCTATGGCTATTTGACAGGTAAGCCGTTTACCTGTCAAATTTACCTCTCTGTCTGTACCCCTGTGTATGCATATGTGTGTCTGTCTATGCCATGTCTGTCTGCCTGTGTACATCTGGTGCTACAGAAATTGCTTCTCACATTAGTTAGTACGTTATAATTATTAGATTCTGCTGTTTAATAGAAGAGAAGTGAGAACTGAAGAGAGAGACCGTATTTCTGCATTTCGTCCAGAGTCGAAATCATCGCTTGCGTTGACTCTGAGGACGGTCGTTCCCAGAGGCATCTTCTCAACGACATCCGCTCTGTAGTAGTCTTGGTCAAACTGAGGAGAATGATCGTTGGCATCCATTACGATTACTCGCACCGTAGCAGAGGCAGTGTTTGGTGGAATCCCTGTTCGACAGAAGAGAACAGAAAACGATTTCTTTAACTGAGAAAACAAAGCCAGAGATCTTCTGCGAAAAGTCGAGAACCAGCGACGGCTTTTTAGGAATTGATGTCTTGGTGATTTATTCAGACTTCCACTATTTTGTGGAAATGACGAGGAAATACTTTGTCTGTCTCACACAGTGGCACCACAAACATTTATCATATTTTGTCTATTTATTTAAGTAACTTATGAAGTTATGCGGCGCCATTTCCGTAACTAAAGGCGCTCCTTGCGTTAGTCTTCATGATGTCAAATATCAAAGAGAAATTTCATCAGCACAGATGGACCAGATGAGTCACCAGCAAAAGATGCCTATCGTCAGTTGTCGTCAGCATCATAGAGACTAATCTAGAAATATTGTATAAAAGGCTGTAAGTAAAAGACGTCCAGATAGAAAAGAAGAAAGAATTCACGTCTAGCTTCACAGACCATATTGATTGATAGACGATAGAATGATTGATTGATAGATGGATATTTTTCTGTTAAGTTTGGAATTTGTTTAGCGTAGGATTTTGCGTCTCACAGATTAATCATAATAGATGTCACCCAGTTGATGGAACCAGTTCACTAACAGATAACTGAGAATATTATATTCAAACCAAACAAAACCTCTGCGCCAACCCTCTCCTCCCCCACCCCGATAGATGTTAACTCTGTCTGTCTGTCTGTCCGTCTGTCCGTGTGTCTGTGTGTCATACGTTCTCCTTCAAACTAAACCTCTCCAGTTGACCCAACCCTACCGCACTGCACTCCCGCAATTTGAAAGGGCGAGAGAAAGACACACACAGCTAGAAACAGAGACTGTGACAAAGAGATAAACAGAGAGAGAGAGAGACAGACAGACAGACAGACAGACAGACAGACAGTGAGACTGGCTACAAGCCCAGGCAAATCTAAATGACTGATATTAACACCAGAGTCCAGGCTCTCCTAACTCCATCTGACACTGACCCTGACACTGACCTTTCCTGTTCTCCCTCTCCCTCCTTACTCTCTCCCTCGCTCCAAGTCACCCACCCTCACACATACCGCTCACTCTCTGTGTGCATGTACCTCTCTGTCTGTACCCCTGTGTATGCCTGCGTATGTCTGCCTATGCCTGTGTGTGTCTGTCTATGCCTGTGTGTGTCTGTCTATGCCTGTGTATGTCTATGCCTGCGTGTGTGGTCCCAAGTCTGCACCGCCACAAATGCAATCTAATCTGGCTAAACTTCTCTAAATACGCACAACACGCCGATCACAAACACGAGACATATTATATATATATATATATATATATACACATAATATATACATGTAAATAATACATATATATATATATATATATATATATATATATTTATACACCCTTGGATGTCTATAGGACACATATTTGAATAAACGAGAAGACAGAGAGATACGTTATACAAGTAAGGTAGGTTTAGCTTTCCGGATCATTAGTCCGATCCTTTCCCTCTCCCTCGATCATCCTCGTCCTCGTCCTCCTCCGGTCTTCCTCCTGCTTTCCATACAAACCATCGGGACATGGATCACCACCAGCAGCAACCCCCATCCCACACCAGACCCTCGAGTCATCCGAAATGTGACCCCAGTTGGCTAAACGCCCTAAATGCCTCCTCCAATGACCTCTGAGATGCAGCCTGACCCGTTGTTGACCCCCATCCGTCCGTCCGTCCGTCCGTCCTTCCGTCTGTCTGTCCGTCCGTCCGTCCGTCTGTCCGTCCGTCCGTCCGTCCGTCGTCCTTCCGTCCGTCCGTCCGTCCGTCTGTCCTTCCGTCCGTCCGTCCTTGTCTGTCCGTCCGTCCGTCCTTCCGTCCGTCCGTCCGTCCGTCCTTCCGTCCGTCCGTCCGTCCGTCCGTCCGTCCGTCCGTTCCGTCCGTCCGTCCGTCCTTCCGTCCGTCCTTCCGTCCCTCCGTCCATCCGTCCGTCCGTCCTTCCGTCCCTCCGTCCGTCCGTTCTGTCTGTCGTCCGTCGATCCCAGTGGACGACGACCCTCCACAGTGGACCACTGTTGTAATCAGATTTCGGTATCAAATGAACTAAACAGCTGAATTAGGTAGGAGGAGCTACATAAATCAACGGCCTATGATCATGGTCTACGGTCGTCTATGGGGAGTGGACTGTGGACTGTCTATGTATGAAGAGAAAAGGAAAGAAAATCCTCCTCTTCACCTGCAGAGTCTCAATCATCTCTTCGTTTTCACAAGATCTCTTACTCTCTTACTCCTTTGACTGAGTTGTAGGTCAGCCACCTCTGCCCTGCATAGTTCTACCCGATGCTAATTCGACCTTTCGTCTTGTAATTGAGGACTGCAGGGTGGGATGGACCAAGGACCTCCGTATAATAATAACTTATTATAATATGGGAATCCGGTGGATGGACGAAAGGTCGTCTGACTGAGGTTCAAAGGTCGCCTACAATATGAAACAGCCTGATAATTAATTTGGTCATAAACCGAAGCAAATCAAACAATGAATTCCTTTGTAGCAGAAGATCAAATGTCCTCCGTTGCTTTCATTAACTGACACCTAATATTTAAACCCGTCCCAAATCTTATGTTCTCAATCCAAGTAGTTCTTGGTCTTCCACGTGCTCGCGTTCCCGCTGTGTGTGCCCTGCATTATTTCTTTGTCCAAGCAGTCTCCCCTTTTCCTCATAATTTGACCAAAATATTTCAATTTTCTTGTTTTGATGGTAGGCTACTTAATAGTGTTGTCGCTGTGTGCCAATTTGTTCCAATACCCATTCGTTTGTTCTCCTCGCCGCCCATGAAATCCTTAGTATCTGCCTCAGCCCTCTCATTTCAAAACCATTTATCCTCTTTTCATCAGATTTCTTGATGGTCCCTCCTTCGCAGCCATAGGTTGCAACCGGCCATATCAACGCCTTCATGAGTCTTGTTTTTGCTGTCACCGATATACCATGACTTTCCAAAATGTTTTTCAACGATGCCATTGTACCTTTTCCTTTGTCTAATCTTGCCTTAATTTCCTTAGTACAATCCGCATCATCTGTTATTAAAGATCCGAGATACACAAATGCATCAACCTGTTCGAACTGCTCACCTCGGACTCTGATATGACATTGAACCCCATCCATCCCCTTTACTTTCGTTTTATCAATATTTATCATCAATCCAAATTTTCGCCCAACCTCATCCAACCGATAAAATCAATCCTTGTAGCTCTGACACTGACTAAGCCAGCAAGCATATCTGAGGTTGAAAATATTCCTACCCCCGATATTTATCCCTCCTTTGAAACCTTCAAATGTTTCTCTCATAACCAGTGTTTCCGTTTAGAGTCCAAAAAGAGGATGTATTTACGCCCTGACCTAATATATCTTTCCTCCTTGTTATTTGGAATTGTTGATCAGCAGTCCTAATTCAGATTAGTCCTAGACACTCTGGTCCTAATTTACACCAACAGAGTGACATGAATACAGCAATTCACAGCATTTATGTAGACTGTAGAGCATTTATGTAGAGCATTTACTAGAATTGATGTTCCTGCGGACTCCGTTTAATTGAGTTCTTCGTCTGGTTGAGATCATCCGTTCCAGGTGAAAACAACGAAGAGACGATGATCTGAAAACTGCAGGATTTAATCTGGCTCCTCGTTGGGAGGTTTTCTCTCAAGGTTCGTACCTTTGACGGATAAATGTCTTGACTCCATATAAATCATTTGCAAGTACGCTATAGAATTGCTAATTATCTGTTCTAAATATCCTTATATAGATTTGCACGGAATCCTTGAAGATTGACATCTGCATCGGGTGTCTGAAGCCACATACATGTAGAACCCATTTCTACTGGGAAAGCCATTGCCAATGGAAAGTCGATAGCTGCAGGGTCTGGCCCGTCACCTGGAAATTATTATTACCAGAAGTTAATTTGAAACACCATCGGAATGGAGACACTGGAAGGGATTACTGTGAGGGAGGGAAGGATGGAGAGAGGGAGGGAAGGCACGTATGGAACACAGTGGGGCGATCGAAATGGATATATAGTTACAGGGATTGGATTTCACTTAAATGACCCGAGTGTTCAGTCGATTCGTTCCCTTCTCTTTGTCTCTGTCTCTCTCTCTGTCTGTCTGATGCTTTTCAATAATCTGTCTGTCTGTCTGTCTGTCTGTCTGTCTGTCTCTCTCTCCCCCAGTTACAAAGAATCCGACTCTCCCCTGCCGCATGTGGTTCGTTCGACCATAAGCCATGCTGCATTGGCTCCTACAGTATATTATTATTATGCAGAGCTCTAGAACTCCTATTTACATTTCACCGACAGAGAATTAATGCTCAGCGTTTAAGAAATCATTGGCTCTGGAACTCGTGAATATGCACGACATTCAAACAGCTCAGACAGTAGTTACCAACGACATCTGATGGATGCCAGGACAGTTGACGTCGACCTTAGGCAGAAGGACTACATTACCACGTCAGATAAACCCAGTGGAGCAGATCTTAACCAGTCTTACGTGTACTTTTAAGCAACCTATCAAACTGTGGGCCATCGTTGCTCCAGCCTCAAGATTTCTCATCTAAAGAACCTAATATTACACAGATTATATGATCCATCAGACATAAGCCATCAACGTTTCTCTAGAACGAAGTGCATTCTGTTCACTGTTTTGACGATGTAAGAACAGAGACATCATCTAACACATCGCTCCGAATGATAATCTACAATTTTCCAAACACAATTCAAGCACAACTTCTTCACTTCAGAGTCAATGCACCTGGTCATCTCATTAATGACTCCTACAGAAATCTAAATACTAAATATCTGCTATATACAACGGAATCATCATCATCCAAGTATGCCAACCTGTATCTGTAGCAACGACACCAAACGAATACTCTGGAGCACTTGCCCTTGACAGAGAGCGAACGCATGAGATCAGGCCAGACGAGGAGTTGATCTGAAACGGTAGATCATCATCATCATTCGGTTGATTCTGCAGCTGATAAGTCAGTCGTGAGAACTGCAAAGAGTCTCTGTCAATAGCAGACAACTGCGTTATGACAATGGGCAGATCGAGACCTACTTCGCCCTCGAAAGCATAGACGACGAAAGGAGATTCGACGAAGAACGGAGCGAAGTCATGAACGTCTGTCAATGTTAGGACAACGGTTGTCGTTGCTGATCTCTGTGGTTGTCCTAGATCATGCGCTGTGATCGACAGATTGTAGGACGTCGTCACTTCGTAATCTAAACCCCAACGAATCGTCAACTCTCCGGTTATCGAATCGAGCAGAAAGTTAGCGAGGTCATCACCAGAGGTCAGTCTGTAGCGCACCTGTCCATTGAGACCGATGTCCAGGTCCTTGGCTGAGACTGTGACGATAGGTTGACCAGTAGGAGTGGCCTCAGAGAAAGTGGAAGCATAGGACGATCGATCAAACAGAGGATCATGATCGTTGATATCTCCGATGATTACTGTCATGTTGAGAGTTGATGAGATCGATTGCGGGGAACCAGTGTCTGTGGCAATCACTACCAGCGTGTAACGATCGATAGTCTCTCGATCCAAGCGATCCAACAATCTCACCACTCCATCACTTCTTCCGATGGTGAATGGCCCCTGACCTTGACCGTCATTGAACCGGTAGACTATGCCATTTGATGAGTTCTTCGTATCGAGGTCGTCGGCAACCACCTGAAACAGCGAACTGCCAACCTCTGCATCTTCCATGACAACAACGGATGTTGGTGACACAAACACTGGTCCATTGTCATTCACATCTTTAACGATGATACTCACCTGAAAACCAGAAAACAAAACAGCACCAATATATATACACGAAAAAATACCCCATTACGAAAATTGAGATTTCTCGAAAACCGCTAAACATTTTGTTACAAAACTTCGCCAGTCTATTTGACACATATCTATCTACTCAACTTATATGAAACAATGTCATTTTCGTTTCAACAGACATACTGACATCTGTAACAAAGTAACGACGCAAACATCCAAGGTTCAAGGTTACTTATTGTTATTATTAGGCCAAGTGTTAAGTTTTGTGCAAGGAATGTTCATGTTTGCTTTTATGCAAGCTTAGACGTTCATCAGCTGAATTGGCAAGTCAATGATTTGCCGTATTTTTCAGTTCAGGAATGTTCTTCGGCTTTGTGGTAAGTTTGTTGTAGGTCCAAGCATTGCACCCCAGACAGCATAGTCGAGTGGGTTCAAATCTGGGGAATTTGGCGGCATGAATTCTTGTCGATGAAGTCCGGGCAGTGACTTGTTAACCAATAGCTTTGCGCCGTGACGCTCCATCTTGCTGCAAAATGAACATTTGACAGTCATCGAGTATTCTCCAAGTAGTACTTAGCATGACTTTGGCCTTCTCGTCAATGAAATGCAAGCGTTCAGCTGACACCTGCAGAAACCATGATGTGGGGAGAGAACTTGGCTCTCTCGACCAACAGACGCTTGGATGGATATCGGCTTTTTTCGTCGTCGCCCAGACGCGGTTGTTTTGATTATTAATGGGTGGATTGATGTAAAAGATCTTTTCATCAGTGAAGAAAACCTTTTTTGTCGCTACTTTATGCAAAAATATGATTTCCTATTTCGTGAATGCCGTGTTCAGTTGAAAAATGCAGTTCTTTCTTCTGCCTGATGTCATGATCACAAATATAAAGATACTGACATAAAATTTTCAAATAATATGCAAAAATATGTTACGAATAAGAATGAAAATATTTGTAACAAAATATTTAGCGGTTTTCGAGAAATCGCAATTTTCGTAATGGGGTATTTTTTTCGGCCGCACCCTGTAGACAGCCTCAACTTACTTCTAAACATAACACCTGCATATATCCAATATATTATATACGTATTATAATAATCATGCATGTAAGTTGATCGCATTGAGACCCACCCACATAATTCTCTCTGATTGCTATTCTTAAACTACAATCACGTGTCACAGTTGTGAGTAAGTAAGGAAGAGTTTGCGATTTGGATGACGTATACTTTGCCCGACCCAAACCAAAGACATGCATAGTGAGACAAATACGAATCCCATGCATCTGTTTTATTCGTTCAACGATAGACTAAGTTAACCCTTGAAAATAAAGATTACCAGTGACGTAGCGGATTCGGCGGATGACGGCCATCTTGGCTTTCATCCTCGACTTGGATGACCAGATTAAGACTGACTGAATTTCATGGTCGAGTGGTTTCGTGACCGTTAATACACCGGAGTCTCGGTCCATCGAGAATTGTGCCTCGGAATCACCGCTCATCACAGAGAACGTCAGATGACCAGCACCACCTGCCACACACACACACACACCCACACACAAACGCAATTATACACACGTAACAGTTAAGCCACATTCCTTCCATTCAAGTCAGAAAGATCATCTGCTTATTGTTTTTAGTTTTCCAGCTCTCTTACTTAAACAAACTTCCCAGTTTCGTCCGGCGCTTAGCTAAACAAACACCCGGGGGACCGATCGTTGGCTGACATGGAGAGAGAGTTTCTTCTGAATTGAATTTCTCAAGAAAACAAACGAACCATTGACACTCATCACCAGCTCAACAGTATCACAGTCAGTTGCTACTTCCATCTATTATTACCGTAATAATAATAATAATTATTATTATTATTATAAATTATTTATTATTATATTCTTAAGAAGGCAATTTGTTAACAAGTGAGCGAATTCAGTCTTTGGTGGTTCTTTGAGGTTGGAGTCAACTTCAAGTATATTTGTCATCTGGGAAGATCATAATATGTTATGCAACCCCTCCCAGTGATCTCTGTCTGTCTGTTTGTGTCTGTCTGTGTCTGTCTGTGTCTGTCTGTGTCTGCCTGTGTCTGTCTGTGTCTGTCTGTCTGTCTCTGTCTGTCTCTCTCTTTCGAAGCAACAATAACAATAACTAAAGATTAATCCGCTAGAGAGGAGAATTTAAGAAATCTCTTTTACCCAAAACAGTCTCTACAATTTTCTCACATGTTGTGGAAGACTTACAAGTCCTGAATTCCTTTCAGATCATATCTTCTCTCTGTCTGTGTCTCTGTCTGTCTGTGTGTGTGCTCTGTCTCTCTGTCGTCTGTCTGTCTCATTCTCTCTCTCTCTCTCTCTCTCTCTCTCCTTCTCTGTGTATGTACGCTATGCTCAGTCGCTTCTGTCATTTCGTTCTCAACTTAAAACTTACCCATTTCTGCTTTCCACCATAGGCTGCCTCTTTGTCTTACGGACTGGTCTTTCAAATATTGACCTGATTACGACTTGGCTTTGGTGCGCCAGTGGTTGATGCCTCCTTGTGCATTAGACACCGGCGCAATAGAAGGCCTTACTAATTACAATTATACCCAATGAATGATGCCTCCACTTTTTGCAGTTAGCTTAACAAGGATTGCTCTATTTTTTTCTTGACACTTAATTCAACCAATTCCTTCAAAGTCAAGCACAACTCAGCCCACCTCCTCTTCATCCAACCCCTGTAACTACTTTTCAACAGAGACGTTCTTTAAGATAGACGGATCAGCGTATTTGCCCTCCCCCCCTCTATCCTTACCCGCGTCTGCATCAGTTGCGCTGACACGAATCAGACTGGTTCCAGGTTCCACGTTTTCAAAGACGTCCGTCTTATAGAAAGACGAACTGAAGACAGGAGACCAGTCGTTTACATTGATGACGTTCACATAGACTACAACGGAACTCGTGACACTGTTCTTCGTTGCACTGGCCACCAGAGAATACAGGGCGACCTAAACAGAATCAAACACATCCAGTGCTACAGTTGCCAAGAGGTAAAATGAAGGCCCTATATGAAGTGCCCTGATAAATACAAACATACATAGGCATACATGAACACAAGGTACGGTCAGAATAGCAAAAGGCAATATTTCAAATGTCTCAGTTTAGGCTACAGTAGAAAAGGCTCTACTTAATGGTAAATAGGTCTACTGTGAATAAAGACCGAAGGATGTTTCAGACAATTCTTATCATCAGAGTATATTCTACTTTAACATCAGAAGCACAACATAAGAATTTAATGCGATCGATGTACATTAGCAAATCAGACAACTTTACTCAACAGAAACATTCACAAGTGCAGACAGTGAAATCAAATGAAACGACCAATCAGAAACAACTGCTTTTATATTGGAAAATACTACTAAACAACCAATCAGACAAAATCAAATGCTGTTAAATTGAAGATACACAACAGAACCAAATCAACGGAAGACATTGCAAAGCAATTAACCATTTCTTACCTGCTCTGAATCGAGACTGCTGTTCAAGGTCACCATTCCAGTAACTGGGTCAACGCTGAATGCGGCTGCCACCTGTTGAGAAACTAGGCCATAGGTCACTGGGCCATTGGTGAGGTCAAGGACAGAGATTCGACCGACCTTTGACCCCAGTCCAGCGTCCTCGGAGACGTCAAAGACATAGTATGGCAAGAGAAATTCCAGTTTCACATCGACGTCTCTGACAATGATGACAACGACCTTGACCTCCGAAGTGTGAAGGCCGTCGCTAACGGCAACCGTCAGATTGTAGATGGAGGCTGCTTCGAAACTCAGTTGTCCAGTTACAACAATTTCACCTTATCAACAACAACAACAATAGCAACAACAATAGCAACAACAGTAACAACTATGTAAGACAATAACTGTATGTTCAGTTGACCTTTGAAGGTTCCATCGTGTCCTTCATCATGTCCTTCATCATGTCCTTCATCTTGTCCTTCATCATGTCCTTCATCATGTCCTTCATCATGTCCTTCATCATGTCCTTCATCATGTCCTTCATCATGTCCTTCATCATGTCCTTCATCATGTCCTTCATCATGTCCTTCATCATGTCCTTCATCATGTCCTTCATCATGTCGTTTCCTTCATCATGTCCTTCATCTTGTCCTTCATCATGTCCTTCATCGTGTCGTTCATCATGTCCTTCATCGTGTCCTTCATCATGTCCTTCATCATGTCCTTCATCATGTCCTTCATCGTGTCCTTCATCATGTCCTTCATCATGTCCTTCATCATGTCCTTCATCATGTCCATCATCATGTCCTTCATCATGTCCTTCATCATGTCCTTCATCATGTCCTTCATCATGTCCTTCATCATGTCCTTCATCGTGTCCTTCATCGTGTCCTTCATCATGTCCTTCATCATGTCCTTCATCGTGTCCTTCATCATGTCCTTCATCTTGTCCTTCATCATGTCCTTCATCATGTCCTTCATCATGTCCTTCATCATGTCCTTCATCATGTCCTTCATCATGTCCTTCATCATGTCCTTCATCTTGTCCTTCATCATGTCCTTCATCGTGTCCTTCATCATGTCCTTCATCGTGTCCATTGCAAATGTCCTTCATCATGTCCTTCCTCTCATAGTCCTTAATCATCATGTCCTTCATCATGTCCTTCATCATGTCCTTCATCATGTCCTTCATCTTGTCCTCAGTCGCTTGTCCTTCATCATGTCCTTCATCATGTCCTTCAGAGGGTTGTCCCATCATGTCCTTCATCGTCCTTCATCATGTCCTTCATCATGTCCTTCAGATGTCCTTCATCATGTCCTTCATCATGTCCTTCATCATGTCCTTCAGATGTCCTTCAGTGTCCTTCATCGTGTCCTTCATCATGTCCTTCATCATGAGATCATGGAAGGCAGAAAGTGGATGAGGAGAGTGATCATGTCCATGATTAGATGGGACTTTAATTTGAGTGGAAAGTCTGAGAGGTGATAGATAGAGGAGCCTCTATGACATGTCGGTCGGTCGGTAGGTGACCACGCTGCAGGGGGCAGGAACTGAACACTTGCGCAGTTCACGGGGAAGACCGTTACAGAGTCAAGATGAATAGACATGGTATAGGGATCGGTTAGAGAATTTGAGCAGTGACTGCCAAACTGGGAGACGGAAAAGAGTGGGGAAGCAGGGTGACCGGATGGCGTGGGTTAGGAACACCCTTGAGTGGCTCACTGTGGCTTTGGTAGAGTTCCCTGGCAACCCTCGCGTTCGTCCTCATTGCGATCTTCGTGTGGTTTCCTGAACACGTAGATGTGTCTCCGTCCATAAAAAGCAGGATCCAAATTCTACATATAGCCTATATTGTATTGTATTGTATTGTATTGTATTGTATTGTATTGTATCTAAGCATTTATATAGCGCCTCTCTCAGAATAACTATTCAGAAGCGCTCTCAGCACGAAAACCCTGGGGAAAAGAAACGTCTTTAAAGAACGAGAGACCAAATAGGAAAAACTAGTCATTAGTTTAGCCCTTAATGATGGGGAAGGTCATTCCAAGTAGAAGGACCAACCACAGCAAATGCCCGGTGTTGAGCCAAGGCAGTCCTAGTCCTAGGAACAAAAAGATCTAGCCAATCAGCAGAGCGCAAGGAACGAGATGAGTTCGCAGATAACGGCTTTCGCATATAGTCAGAAAGATACTTTGGGGCACTGCTCAGCTGCGCCTTTGAGACTAGAAAGAGGATCTTATAATGGATGCGCGCAGTGATAGGAAGCCAGTGCAAGACATCAAGCATATATATAGAGATATGCGAAAAGCGAGGGAGTCGGGCTATGAGCCTAGCTGAAGCATTAAGAGAAAGCCGCTGCTTCGGGAGGCCCATAAGAAGTGAGTTGCAGTAGTCAAGTCGGGGAACAGATAAAAGCATGAACTATGGTGGTAAAGACAGAAGGGAGAGACCGATCGTCTGATGGCTCTGAGACGCCTCAGCTGAAAGAAGCAGGAGCGGGTCAGGTTAGATATGTGCTCCGTGAATGTGAGGGAGGAGTCAAGCGTGACACCCAGGTCACGAGACACTAGAAGAGTATGTGTAAGCAGGGAATTTCTCGGTCAGCAATTGAAAGTCAAGTTTGGAAAGCTGTTGTCTAGTCCCAAACCAGATCAACTGAGTCTTCGTAGCATTTAGGCAGAGTCGGTTAGTCGACATCCAGTAGTGAAGATCAGAAGCAAGACAATCAATAGAACCGACTAGGGATAGTTGATCAGACCATGAACGAAAGCTTGGGTATCATCTGCATAAAGATGGCCATTTGCCCTGTGTTTAGAAAATAAGAGCGAGATGTCGGCAGTAAAGAGAATGTAAAGGATGGGTCCGAGTACCGAACCCTGGGGAACGCCAAATTTAACCCCAACCCACTCAGTCCTGGAGTCTCCAAGGACAACCATCTGCGTGCGGTCAGTGAGGTAGGATTTAAACCAAAGGAGGGGAATATCAGAAAGGCCACAGGATAACTCTAATCGCTGAAGCAGAATCTCGTGATCCACCATATCAAAAGCAGAAGAGACGTCAAAAAGTGCCAAGAGGGAGAGGTGAGACTGGTCAATAGCTACATATATATCCGACAGAAGGAATAAGAGAGCAGTTTCTGTGGAATGGTGACCCCTGAATCCAGATTGGGCTGCCGGCAGAAGTCCAGCTTGCTCAAAGTAGGGGAGAAGTTGAAGTGAAACTAGTCTCTCAAGGGTCTTCGAGAGGAACGAAAGATTGGAAATGGGACGGTTTCTATAGATAGAAACCCGCCAGTCCCGCAGTCTCAGACATCAATTCAAATTATGACACTTTGGCAGTTATTGAGTGGGTCACAGAAGTCAATTGGTCAGAGCGCTCTGCTCGGCCTCTGACGCAGAGAGTAGCTTATACAGTTCGACCTCGAACCTCCGCTCAGACGGTCACTGCAGTGTATAAGGACCCCTTAAAAGCAAGTAATTCACTCGCAGTTGCTCAGCGCCATCTCTGTTCTGTCGTGTGTGCACTTGTGAACCCTTTGGCAGGAGGGCCATCCGTCAAAACCAGATGTATTGTATAATTAATTTATTAGCAGTCGGTTCCCTTTCCTTTTTATGTCCAGAATTAAACGCTACCCACACCATCTACCCCACCCACCCACATATTTCTACATGAAATGCTTCGTTGTCTACATAAGAAGACGTCTGCTACTGCTGCTGCTGCTGCTGCTGCTGCTGCTGCTGCTGCTGCTGGTGAATCCATTTCTCCATCTGGTTGTCTTCATTCAAAATATCGCCATAAATCAATTTCTTGCTTCCCTCAGCGGGTTTATGGCGCCCCCACCCCACCCTGTCCCTTCCAAGCAGAAATCTGCCAAAAATGATTAGTTGGAATCAGTTACTCATTGGTCTCTGTTCCCTGCCCTTCCCTCAAACGGACAACCAGACGACAGGGCGCATTTAATGGGGATCATGTACCGCCGCGGGCCACCCATTCTCGTGAGCCACGCTGTGGGTCATTTGTGGTGGGTCATTTGTGGTGGGTCATTTTGTGGGGTCATTTTGTGGGGTCATCCGAAAGAGCGGAGGAGAGATGAGAAGCTGCGGCTGGTGAGTCTGCAGATGAGAAGTCGTCTTGGAAAAGACATCAACAGAGTCATCACCCATTCGACTGAAGGGAAGGGAGGTGGGAGAGGAGGGCGTCAGTGTGTGGCGCTATATAAATCCCGATAAACACTAAGCAACCTATTTTTGTTCTTAGGAGAGACAGACAGAGACGAAAGAAGCGAGAAATCAACGGACGACGCACATCATCAGAATGTAATCTACGTAATCTACGTAATCTACGTAATCTACGTAATCTACGTAATCTACGTAATCTACGTAATCTACGTCGTCTAAGAGAGCGAAGCGAGGTCGCCGGGATTTCGTCCAACGACTTCTATAGGGCAGCAATCATTACAATACAATACAATAAATACAACTGTAATTTGATAATGCCCTCCTTACAAAGTTCAGAAGTGCACATTGAAGCTGGGCAACTATTAAGAGCCATAAATAGACTGAAAGAGGTAGGTTTTAAGTTTGGAGCGAAAGACAGTCTCGCTAAGAGAGTTGCGAACATGAGGAGGTAGAGAGTTCCAGATGGAGGGACCGGCAACTGTGAATGAGCGACGGCCAAAAACAAGACGTGTACCAGGAACAACATACTTTCCAGCAGATGCTGATCGAAGAGAGGAGCGACCTTTAACAGAGTTGCAAGGTGTGACCATGGAAGACAAGTAGGAAGGGAGATGATCTGTGCATGCTCTGTACATAAGGAGTGCCATCTTGAAGCGGATACGCTCACAGACAGGAAGCCAGTGTAGAGAACGAAGAGCAGGTGTGATATGGTCTCGGTAAGAGAGTCCAAGACACAGTCTTGCAGCCTGATGCAATATTCTGGTTAGAGGAAGCAGTGTGCATTCAGGGAGACCATAGAGTACCGAGTTGCAGTAGTCAAGTCGCGTCAGAATAAGGCAGTGTATTAGTGTTTTCAGTGATGCTGTCCAAAGACATCAGTCGATGGTCACAAACAAACCCTTAATGGATTCATTGGATTTTCCAGATGGAAATGCGACGGACGGAGGAGACCAATCTATTCAACCAGAAGGAACTCAATGAGGCAGATCAGAACGAGGTTTCGTTCAAGGTCGGTCGAATAATAGAAGAGTTTTGTCAGAACGACAATCTGACAACAATGCTCCCTCAATGGGATTTGATGCCGACAGAGATATTACTATATTACCATTATTATTATTATTATTATTATTATTATTATTATTATTATTATTATTACTATTATTACGAGGTAACCATGATCCCTCAGGGACTTGAATATTACTATTGTAGATGGGGTTGTCTGGAGATGACCATACTCGTCGTTGTCCCGTCCTACAACAGCCTTATTATTATTATTATTATTATTATTATTATTATTATTATTATTATTATTATTATTATTATTATTATTGTTATCATTATTATAATTGTTATTATTATTATTATTAGTAGTAGTAGTATTGTTGTTGTATTTGTTGTTGTTGTTGTTGTTGCTGTTGTTTAATAATATTCATTATTATTAGCATCATTATCGTCATTATCATTATTTTATTAAAGGTATCTGGTAGTACAATATAACAATTGGGGCAACATGTCTGTGTGATTTTCCAAACCCCAGAGACGACCAGCCTTAAATCCTCAGACTCTGGAAGCTGAACCTGTCAACAGTCTTCTTCCCTTCATCAAAGACCAACCTTTACTCAAAGCAACCCCACTCCCAATGGTCTCCCATCATCTGCCTCATCCAATTTCCTAATGGTCGATATGTCTAACTACAACCATACAGCCTACTAATCTAGATAGACGTCGTTCGTCCTACAACCCATAAACCATTGGGGTTAATGCCGTCGAAAGGAGAGCCACGGAACCCCCTCCCTGTCTCCCTCTCCTCCCTCCTCCATCCTTCCCTCCCTCCCTCATCCACTCTTTCCCAGTGGAGAGGTCGTTGTGTTCCAGTGTGATTAATGCACTGATTAGATTAACTTCATCAAATTAAATCCAGTTCAATCAACAGAATTAAGGTTACGTAAGTCGACGTCGAATTTATCCACATTCCTCTGATACAACTCGGCAACTTTCCATTCACATTCCATGCTCCGGTCCCTCCTCCATCTGGAACTCTCCTTCGTTCCCTCCTCCATCTGGAACTCTCCTTCGTTCCCTCCTCCATCTGGAACTCTCCTTCGTTCCCTTCTCCATCTGGAACTCTCCTTCGTTCCCTCCTCCATCTGGAACTCTCCTTCGTTCCCTCCTCCATCTGGAACTCTCCTTCGTTCCCTCCTCCATCTGGAACTCTCCTTCGTTCCCTCCTCCATCTGGAACTCTCCTTCTCTTCCCTCGCAATCTCTAAGTTGTACTGTACTGTAAACTTGTAAACTCTCCTCTGTTGCCACATTGTCATTCTGCGCTCACCCTCTCTGTTTCCGAGCATGGTTATATCATCAATGTAATGAAACAAAACATTTACTAGCGCCACTTAGGAGTCGCCACGCTCAGCACGTGGCCATCAAACAGCTGAAAAAGTGAGTCTTTAACCCTATTTATTATTGTTATCAATGACTTAATATTATAGCCACCGGCTGCACATAAACCAACAGACCCAGACCATGTTTCTTACCTACGACCGACCCACATGAACCTACCAATCCCCGCATCGCCCTCCACTGACTCAGGACCAGCGCTGCCGTGTTGCGCTGCTAACTCTGCTTATCAGGATAAACGACATTTACTGTAGAATTAATGCGATCAGATTAAACGATGACTCACTTCCTTTTCCATCAAGAAATAATCCCTCAAAAAGGAGAGAAGTTTATTTTCGTCATTTTCTACCTAATCAAAACTCAGCCCCTCCCTCACCCCCACCTCCGTCCTTCACTACAACAGACGATCTGCTACCCTAGACCTAAGATTCCAGACCAATGAATCAAATGCCATTAGTAGTAACCCCTATTTTTAAAGTCCAAGAAACGCCAGAGCTCTCCTGTTCCACCAACGACCAAAGGCCACTAATACCTCGGCCTCTGACCCAATCCATCGACGACCCTGTCTCTGCAGCCCATGAATGTCTTCTATCGTCCCTCGATCGACCACCAGACGCCCCAAACGACCCTCACCTCTCTGCCCCCAAACGACCTTTCCTCTTCTACCCCCAAACGACCCACACCCCTCTGCCTCCATCTTCGCTCCCCACCCCAACCGTGCTCACCCGTTTCTCAGCCAGATATATCTACGGCCATAGAAATCCATAGTTTGGAAGCTGCGCCCGCTCGAAGACAGACAGCTTTCTCTTGTATCTCATTTCTTATTAATCAGTTCCAGACTTTACCCAAACAGCCACACTCCTCCCCACCCCCACCCATAGCACCCGACCCTACCACCATCCGACCGTCCGTCCGTCCATCCATCCATCCCAATTAAACCACTTCGCTGCTGCTCTTCCTCCAAGACCGAATCCAGGTGGCAGAGTCTCATCCATCGGATTAATATTAAACCCAAAGAAAAGTTTCAACGGAGATCGTCTTATTCTGGGAAAGGAATAATTTTCTATCATATCGAATGGACTTTTGACAGAATGAAATCGGTCCTTCAAATAGAATGCAGTCATTTGGAACAAATGCTTCAATTAAGAAATGCTTCAATTAACTAATTAGGTCAGAGCTGAGTGAGAACGAAACGTGTCAACAACCGACCTATTCTATTCGTGTTCTATTCGAGTATGTCTTAACACCAGACTCCAGCTGTTAATTATTATGTGATATGCTACGTAAACAAACGCTCGACATCAGCCTACGTCGTCTTTTCTATGCTGCCATGCTGTGCTAAGCCAAGTAACCAGATCAGAAATCAACACTGCCCTGCACTGGCAGGTCATTATATAGACCCATTCTATGCACAGGTCAAACAGTAGCTGACCACAGGTCAAACAGTAGCTGACCACCGGTCAAACAGTGGCTTACCACAGGTCAAACAGTAGCTGACCACAGGTCAAACAGTAGCTGACCACCGGTCAAACAGTGGCTTACCACAGGTCAAACAGTAGCTGACCACAGGTCAAACAGTAGTTGACCACAGGTCATACAGTAGCTGACTACGGGTCAAACAGTAGCTGACCACAGGTCAAACAGTAGCTGACCACAGGTCAATCAGTAGCTGACCACAGGTAAATCAGTAGATGACCACAGGTCAAACCGTAGCTGACCACAGGTAAAACATTAGCTGACCATAGGTAAAACAGTAGCTGATCACAGGTCAAACAGTAGCTGACCACAGGTCAAACCGTAGCTGACCACAGGTAAAACATTAGCTGACCATAGGTAAAACAGTAGCTGATCACAGGTCAGACAGTAACTGACCACTGGTCGTCTAGTGAATCTGTCGATATATATAATTGAGGAGGTTCATCGTTTCATTCCAATTGAATGAGTTTTCCTTACTCATCGATCGTCAATAAAAGACGGAACTAATTTCCGACAGGACAACATTTTCTACAACACTTGGTCATTCCGCCCTCTCCTGCCCCGGTAAAGGTCGGAGGAGAGTAGAGAGAGGGTGAAGAGGAGAGGTTGAAGGAGGAGGAGAGGGTGGAGAAGAGGAAAGGCGGAGGAGAGTGGAGAGAGGGTGGAGAAGAGGAAAGGCGAAAGGCGGAGGAGAGAAGAGAGTGGAGGGTGGAGAGGGGAGGAGAGAAGAGAGAGGGTGGAAAAGAGGAAAGGCGGAGAGAGAGAGAGAGGGGGGAAAGAGGAAAGGTGGAGCAGGAGAGAAGAGAGGGTGGAAAAGAGGAAAGGCGGAGGAGAGTGAGAGGGTGGAAAAGAGGAAAGGTGGAGGAGAGGAGAAGTAGACGGATCAGGGAGAGGGAGGGAGAGAGGAGAGTCCACTGGAGAGAGGAGAGAGGGTGAAGAAGAGGAAGGGTGGAGGAGAGAGGAGAGGGGTGAGAGAGGAGAGAGGGTGAAGAAGTCCTCAGGTGGAGGAGAGAGGAGAGAGGGTGGAGAGAGGAGAGAGGGTGAAGAACCAGAAGGTGGAGGAGAGAGGAGAGAGGGTGGAGAGGAGAGGAGAGGGTGAAGAAGAAGAAAGGTGGAGAGAGAGAGAGGGTGGAGAGAGGAGAGAGGGTGAAGAGACAGACAGGTGGAGGAGAGAGAGTGGGAGAGAGAGGGTGAAGAAGAGGAAAGAGAGGAGAGAGGAGAGAGGGTGGGGATGTATAGAGAAGAGGAAGGTGGAGGAGAGAGGAGAGGGTGGAGAGAGGAAGATGGTGGAGGAGAGGGAGAGGAGGTGGAGAGAGGGTGGATAAGAGGAAAGGCGCCGAGAGACGAGAGAGGGTGGAGAGGGAGTGTGGAAGAGGAGAGGCCAAGTGGTTCGTCGTTCGTTGTTGATAATTCATCCCTAAACAGCGCAAATGAGACCTTTTTGGCAACTGTCTGTCAACGCCTTTCGCCTTCGCCTCCTTAACTCGACGCATCATGGACCAAGGGCTCCAAGGGGTCCACTGTGCATCGACCGCCCGACCATGGGCCGACCGATCGACTGCAGCTGTATAATAGAGGGTGCCGTCCTCAGCGCCCCTCCCCCTCCGACCGACACAACACCAGATACCATCCAGAACAACGACACTGACTAATGGCAGAAAGATAACAGACCAGCGGCAAACAAAAGACAGAGACACAGAGACAGACAGACAGACAGACAGACAGACAGACAGACAGACAGACAGACAGACAGACAGACAGACAGACAGACAGACAGACAGACAGACAGACAGACAGACAGACAGACAGACAGACAGACAGACAGAAGACACGGGGGACAGACAGACAGACAGAGACACGGGGGACAGAGACAGAGAGGCTCGGCCAGACAGCGGTATCACCTCTGCACCTCCAACTCTCTGCATGGAGACAAAAGATGGAAGTGGAGCCAGAATCTCGGATGTCAAGTTGTCCAAGCGCTGAATCCAAAGTCAAGGTTGATGATGTAGCTGAGGAAATCGGAAGCACCGCAATCGATGAGGATGGAATTACTTCGCAAAGGATTTCATACCAATTGTTCATTTTATTATTCTTTACTAGGACGAAATTCCTTCGCCTCTCAAATATGCAATCATCAACGAAAGACTTAGATACGCCTTCCGCTATACTTGAAAATGGAGGAATGTCTTCAACATAAACATTCACACATTTCCTCGTCAAGCCCCAAAGATGTGCTATTTGCCAATCTTGAAACAACAACTCCAAGGAGGCTCTCCATAAATTTAATTTCAAAATGTAACAGAACATGAATTATTCTTTGTGTCCTGGCAGAATTAAAGGAAACCTTTAAAAAGAGGGTTTTAAGTGCAGAAAGTGTCTTAATGTCTTAACCAACTCCTGATGAAAAGTCCTCATCTACTCAAACATGCAACCTGCTCAGCTGATACGTGGCAGCACTTAAGACTGCGACAGATAGATACACAGACATTATATATAGACACAGAGAGAGGAAGAGATACAGAGTCAACCATCTGACAACACAACAGCAGAACAGAGAAAGAGAGAGAGACAGACAGACAGACAACAGACAGACAGACAGAGACAGACAGACAGACAGACAGTGAAAGAGAGATCGAGATCTGAATGTATACGAAGTATACTAACCAGTGTTTGGTCGAATGGTCAGAGGGACTTCTGTTGCACTGGATCTGCTGATAAACCTGAAGACGAGAGATGAATCTGAGTCTGGATCTGGATCCATTGAGTCCGGATCCGTTGCTCGAACACAGGAGATGACTTTTCCAATTGGAGTCGACTCCAAGATCTCCAACTGATCGACGTAACTGACGAAGAACGGAGCGTTGTCATTCTCATCGACAACTGAGATGACAACCTGACAACAAGAAGACAACCAACATCAGCAATTAACGACTTCGATCATCAGGGTGCTCTATTGATCGCCCAATTGAAACACAGCTGCCCAAATCAAAGAAACACAGCTGCCCAAATCAAAGAAACACAGCTGGCCAAATAAAAATCCTTTAACGGAGGTTCTCCATGAATTAAGGAAACATCTTTCTCTCTTCCTTTGTTTGTCTCTCTCTCACCCTCTCCTTCTTTGCGTCCGTCCTTCTCTCCCCTTTCACCAACGTCATACAAGAGAAACGAGCTCAATAACGCTTAAAGCCGACCAAAGCCAGAATTGAAAGGCAAACTATTGACACATCGCTCAGGGTTTCAACAAACAACGACATTGGACGAAAGCACAGATGAAAGCATTCACCGAAGAGACGCAAAACTTCTTCAGAAGTAAACTCAGGAGGGAGGAGGACTGCTTCTGAGGAGGAGGAGGGCGAGGCAGATTTCATTGACATAGAGATCGAAAGAAGAAGGAAAAGATTAAAACTCTTTGGCAGATAAAGCGATGGATCAGATTTTAAGTTCTTCAAATGATACAAAAGGCAGTTTTAGGAAACTCAATCTGTTATTAAGCTGACAGACAGAGAGGCAGACAGACAGCCAGAGATGCATGTCTATAGGACCAGAGTGTCTGTCTCCCTTCCCCTACTCTCTGCACTTTCCACCGAGATCTTCCATTGACGCCTGGTATCTGGTGGTGATAGATAGGGGGGCGGGCAGGCGTAGGCGTACGAGTGGAAGGGTAGGTGGCTAGACTGGCATGTCACTTAAGAGTCTTAATGTCTCAAGCCTTTTTGTAAACTGTGCCACTGATACCGGGGCGGTGCCAGTCTGAAACGGGTATAAAGGAGGAGGGCGACGCCGATAATCAATCTTTCATTATGAGTGACACAGCATTGTTTAGACTTTAGAACAACCGCACAAGAAGAGCACCGAGAGAGACACCCTATGGGTTGTCCACCACAGTCCAGGTACCACGAGGGTGCCAAGAGTATACGTCGACTGGAATCAAGGGGTACTCTAAGGGGAGGTATCCGGACATTTCTCTCCGGACATCAGTTCCTCAGTAAGTAGGTAAGTCTACCATTGTCAATGACAACTGTCATTTATACAACTTCTATTGAAGCAAAAACGTTCATTCATCAATACAGCTTCTATTTAAGTATAGAATTTCTTTCATCAGTCCAACTTCTATTAAAGTAAAGAATTATGTTAAACAGTCTAACTTGGAAGAAATGTCCGGGGGGGGTAATGTCGGGAGGGAAATGTCCTAGACCCCAAGGGAAGTTCACAACCCCGTAGAAGCCTTATCGATCACCACAGTCAGAGCGAACGCCTTGCAGTGGACTTATGGGTTCCATATTCTCAGACAGAGGTAGCGGTTGTCAGTCAAAGGCCACAGGTAAGAAGAACACCTGGACAATTGTTTCGGTCGCTCAAGCGAGTCATTGCCATCGTTCCCAAGCCCTTCTGACACTTCAGTCTACCGGCGCCCACCGAGCGATCACCGAAGCGTGACTAGAGACCCTCTGCTCCAGCCCACCTCCAACCCCTCACTCTACAGACAAGAGACCCCTACCCTACCCTGCTCTGCCCCACCGCGAACCCCCTTCCCTCCAACCAACGACATAAAGTGGCCGCCGCTATGATGAATGGACTTCTTTTGAGACGAATTGACAGGAACCCTACTTAGCATCGGTCGTGATTGGAACAGCAACGTACCATTGACAGGAAGAGGAGGAGCACGAGGAGCAGGGAGGGAGGACGAGGAGGAGACAGAGGATGAGAAGGAGTACGAGGAGGAGAAGGAGGAGCACGAGGAGGAGGAGATGAAGGCGGAGCAGGGAGGACAAGGAGGAGGAGCACTAGGAGCAGGGAGGGAGGACGAGGAGGAGACAGAGGGGCAAGAGGCAAAGGAGGAGGACAGCGTTGTAGTCATTGTCTCATGTGTGTGTAAGTTCCCCAGAGATGGTCGTCGTCTACCTCAACAGCTCCCCTCCCCAATATGTCACGACAAAACCCCAATCATAAAAGTCGAGAAGAACTCTTCGGTCGACCATAACTCAAACGAAGAACGTCGTCGTCGTCGTGGGCCAATCAAAGACAAACGAACGCTATCGTCATCATCATCATCATCATCATCATCATCATCATCATCATCATCATCATCATCATCATCATCATCATCATCATCATCATCATCATCATCATCATCATCATCATCATCATCATCATCATCATCATCATCATCATCATAATCAGAAGGATTCAAATAATTCTTAGGTCCATCGTCATGCATGCAGTCGTCCTTCGTCGCCATTATTATCAATCTACGCAGCCATCCATTGACTGTTGTCTTCGGCATTATTATAAAGACCCAAGAGAAGTCATTGGATTGGATACAATACAACTGTATCAGATGTTGCTCTTGTTCCAAATGGGTTCAGATGCTCACATGCATACGACCATACGACTAAGTGTCATCGATGGCGCTGAGCAACTGTCAGTGCAAGGTCCCTACTACGCAGTAACCGTCGAGGGAGGAGGAGGAGGAGGAGGAGGAGGAGGAGGAGGAGGAGGAGGAGGAAGAGGAGGAGGAGGAGGAGGAAGAGGAGGAGGAAGGAGGAGGAGGAGGAGGAGGAGGAGGAGGAGGAGGAGGAGGAGGATCGAACGGTTCTCTGTGTTGCAGGGCGAGCACTCTAACCAATTGGCCAACATGTTACATATCCTGCATCAACTGCCTCAGGGGGGGGATTGGGGGTGGGGTGGTACCCATTGAAACCCCGTCTTTGTATTTGCCGACATATCCGGTCATTATATCTGAATTAATCAATCGACAGAATCCAGGGTGGAGTCAGAAGTCGTCATCAGACAAAAAACGAACAACAGACGAAATATGAGAATAATATATTCGCAGAATGTTCACGACGTTATTTAATAACTCTGTTCAAGTCTACTGAACTCCATATAGACATTATTTTTGCATTGTATTGTATCTAAACATTTATTAGCTATAATCAGCATAAGAATGGCGAGGCATTGCCTCAAGGGACATACAGAGACCACATCGATGAGGCCACATGCAGAGGCCACATGAAAAGACCAGACAACCTTCTTGTTGAAGTCTTGTGGACCAACTAACAACACTATTTACTAGTTTTACATTCACATGACTCAGTCCAATTCAAATTCACTGAGCAAAAATAAGACCAACTGGTTGTTGCAATAGCTTTTGCAATCATATTCAATAATGTTTGCAATTATTATGTCTGCAGCAACTAAAAATATTAAGCTTAGAGAAGACATTTCTGTGTTCCCACTCATTTCTTAATCACATCCACGACCAATACCATCAGTGCAGCTCATGAAAGCTTTTCCTAAAAGAACTAAACAGTAGTAGCTACAAGTTTTCCAAAGGCACAACACACAGGTGCACTAACAGATACACGCAGTTACATGCTCAGAGACACAAACACACACGCAGATAGACACGAAGAGAAATACTCACACAGACACACACACACAATACTCGCAAAACGTTCTTGCAGAGAAGAGCAAAGCAGAGAGTTGCAGCAGTTCGCATTAACCCTGAAAATATGGCAGATGTAACCCACACTCTCAAACAAGGGCAAACGAATAACAAGTCAAACGACCCCCCCCACACACACAAACACCCTTTTCATGAAAATAATATATGCAACTCGAATAGCATTAAACTCGGTCAGAAAGCGTCTTCTCAGTTCTTCGGTACAGATGCCTTTAATTGTCCTAATTACTCTTCATAATTAAGACGTATGTATATCTGAGTGTGGTTATGCAACTGGTACAACAAAGAAAATACATACTTATTTACTTACTTATCCTCGAAACAACTTCTGAAGATTTGAGGCGTGACTTGACAGTTGAGAATTGTCTGTTTATGAATAACTAGATGTTTGCCCGTCCTAAGACGGTTAAAAACCATTTGAAAATGTCAAGAGATGCGTCTTCTCGTGCTATGATTGACAGAAGTCTTCTCCGTCTCCCTCCCTACCTCCGTCCGTCCGTCCCTAAGCACGAGACAAACACCTACACTTTACAATGGCAATCCTTTCCTTTCAAAACGGTAGAAAAAGCAGTAGAGCACACATTCCACACAACCTTACTCTCCACACAAACTCAATTTATACCCAGATTTTTATATAAAAGTATTAATTACTAGTTTATTTTAAAATTTTCTAATTCTTTCAATTATCCATTATCCATGTTAGCATTTCTCCGTTTTGTCAGATTGTTTTTTTTTATCAATGAAACGAATATACTACTACTAGAAAGCGAGAAGAAATTTTGTAGACATTGTGTGATAATAGGTAAGGTCTCTCAATGTTTTGGCTAAAATAGATGGCAGCAGCAGTTTGAGATTTTAGGGTGATTTATCTAGATGAACAACAGTTAATGATAGGAAATATTGAAACCTTAGTTGTGTCTGCGCATGTAAACTAAAAATTTGTGTGCAGCATAGTGGCGGTATAGAATTTCTCAGACGTAATATAGGATATACTTACTTACTTACTTACTTTATTCTTATCATTGCACAATTCAAAATCTCGAAGATGTGATGTCATAAAAGGATTGCAATTCCATCAAGTTCGAAAATAAAAATGACATCTTCGTCACCGTGGCAACTTAGCAATATATAATACGTCATCCAATAATGGCATTGTTGACCTTGACCTATGTAATAAAACCACGCGTCGTCTATCAGTAGTTGATCTCGTCCACTACAGGTGGCAGCAGCTCTTTCAGTCAGTTACTTAATCGAAATGCTTAAGGAGGGGAAACCCTGACTGACCTTAAGAGTCAAGTCAACGAGCGATCGTACCGGGAAGCATTCGAGTAGTAGTCGTATTCAAATACTCGAATATCGTAGATTAGATCCGGTTCACCAACATATTGTAATGGAGTGGATGAGCTACGCACATTCTCGAAGGTCAATTAGTTTGATACCTTACAAGTCCAGCGTTGGGTGTATCATAACTATTTTATGATATCTCGTGAGACGCGTGATCATTCGCAGAGGCGGCCGTCCATGATGACCCTAGGAGCATTTGTTGGTGAAGCGCGCGTATCTCCCGTTCTTGTCATGAAGACCTAAAATGACTGTTGGCAGAGGAAATCCCATTCTTACTTGCTATCGGTTTAATTTCTGCTAAAATCTTGAAATCAGTCGAACAGTGAAATAATAAAAATAAATAAAAAATTAATAAATAAAAAATTGAATTAATTAACAGACTAACGCTACGATATAACGTCAGTCTGTCTAAAGGCCAGCTGCTGCTGAGGAGGGTTAAGTTGAGGACCTCAAGAGAAACAAAGCTGAAAAATGTCTCCATAAAATAAAAGACGGTTGATGAGAGGCTGAGAGAAGTGGTGTAATGTTCTCAAAGTATTTGTGCCGCCTTCAATCCATCAGTGGAACGTAGAACTGTTTAGAAACCTGACCTCACTAATAAATCGAATAAAAACAAGACAACCGAAGACGACGACCGGCGTTTCACTTGGAAGAGCATCATCAGCCACTGCAGCAGATCAGCCAGAAACACAGACACCACAGCTCAGACATTAATATATACTCTGCCTGTGCGTGGGCACGTGTTTTTATGTGTGTGTGTGTGCATTATTGCATGTGTGTATGTGTGTGTATCTGTGTGCGTGAGTGTGTATGTGTGAGTATGTGTATGTGTATAAAGGAATGGCAGAGTCTACTCTAAACGGTCCATTTGAATGACAGTCGAATGAACATCAACCATTATAAGAGGAACCAAAACAGACCGATTACTGATTCTACTTCTATTCACAATGCGAACTGTTTCTTACGAAACAGAAATCGAAATTATCTTTAAATTTCTTAACTGCTTCTCTGAAGCTGAGCGCAGGGCACTGCAGCTTATTCAGGAGCGCCGCTGCGTCGTGTCAGAGGGGTTGGCGGGAGATGTCAATTGAAGAATGGAGGACAACAGGAAAGCACGAAAGACCCTGCAGTGGCACGGCCTTAGGGCAGACAGAACTACATGTGGTCACCGTGGGTGACGGCTAATTCTAATTCTGCCTAAACGAAAAGCTTTGGACTGAAATGCTTTGAGTCGATGTAGACAAGGCCAACATAGCTGCTGTGTTCTCGCCCAACTGACCAGCAACACTTGTCATCAATGGAACTCATATTGGGGCATCTAAAGGCTGAATGGGGTTGGGGTAGAGGAGAGACAAGGACGTTGAGCAATGGAAAATGGGGTAGGATGGAAGTCTAAAGACATGCCATAAGGGTACAGCAAAGGGTAGGAGATCTACCCTTCCTTAAGAAGCCTTTGAGACGCACCCAACAACAAGACAGACAGAATCATCAAGAGGTTAACAAGGGCTCCATCTAAGCCTAGATCTTTCAGTGCAGTGCTACGGTCAACGCTTCTCAGGCAATTCTCCTCCTCCTCTTCATCGTCCCCCTCCTCTTTATCCTCCTCCTCTTCCTCCTCTTCCTCCACCACCACCTCCTCTTCCTTCTTCCGTTATTATTAATTAGGAATTTCTATAGCGCCGGTGTATATTGCACAGAGCATCGTCCGATGGTGCATCAACACAAAAGCTGTAATCAGGTCAACATCCAGAAGATCAATACGCCAAGACTAATCACTAATTTCGCCAATTAAGTCAACAATAACATTTCTGGCCAAAGCGATTCATAAGTCTGTCAATGGAAATTCCAATCGATAATGAATTTCATGGCTGGAATTGAGGGTGAATAGAGGTCTAGCTCTGAAGAGGAAGTGGTCCATTGAAATGCAACGCTGGCTGTACTATGGTCACCAATCAAAGTCACCCAAATCCTTTGGTCCAGCTGTTGAAGAATTATTTACATTTATGGGCAGAGAAATTCAAACGGAAATTTGGAAAACCTGTTTCAATTTGACAAATCAAAAGAGCAAATACTCTGAAGTCTAATCAATCGTCTCTTGGAATGACGAAACTCAAAGACAATTACTTTAGTTAATTAATTCCAAGATCTTTTCACGCTGAATGTTCGTTCACCAACTGAATCGTCTGTGATGGGTAGAGGTGTCTCTGGAATTCTCCAGGGCATGGAACCCTGTTTGAAGCAGAGGACTATATATACGAGACTACGATTTTACAAGAACTGAGCCAGACATCATATGACCTGATCAGTGATCAATCGATGCAGATCTAAAGCATCACCCTTTTCAGATTAAATGTCTTTCGAAGACGTATGGCAAAAGACCAAGGCCCATCCCAGACCAATGGTCCGACCTATAGTCCAGGAGGAGAAGGGCATCTTTTGGGGGCTCCAGTCTATCGTAGGACCTATGGTCCTGGATGAAAAGGGCGTCTTTTGGGGCCCAAGTCTATCGTAGGACCTATGGTCCTGGATGAAAAGAGAGTCTTTTGAGGCCCAAGTCTATCGTTCATTCGCCTCCTGCTGACAGAAATTGTACTGCTTTGTGACCGATGCAAATATTTGACTCAGACATATCATCGCCAATACTCAATACAATACAATGCAATACAATATTCAATAGCAACATTAATAGTAACATACATGTACAATGGCAGTACACAACAGTATAGCTTAACAGTTTTTATTTTCTTATTGATCCACCAAAAGTTAGAAAGGAATCGACGAATATCGTAAAGATTAAGTCTGAACTCTGTCAAACAGTTCCAATCACAGTCTCGCTGAGTTACTTTTGTATATAGTCTCAAACTGAATCGTATAAATCATAATTAGCTCAATTAGATCGTCTCTCATTATTACGAAAGCCATAAAGAATTGAATGGATTGAATCACTTTCCAAGATGAAATATAAAGCAGACGACGATCGCCGAAAGGAAAGTCATAACAAACAGATTAATTAATTCTTTAATTAAGATTTAAGCATAAAGTCACACTAATTGTTCCACTTTATTGTCCCTCGAGGCACAAGGCAAGTCAAAGGTCAAAGACCACGTCGCTCGTCCAAGGGTAGAGGCAACCAAGGCCTGAGCGAGGGACAACGGCTCTAAATCCATCAAGGTAATCATCCGGATAATGCAGAAGGAGGAACTAAATCTTTCGAGAATTGATAAGAGAACCGACCAAAGAAAAGAGGCGTCTCTCTGTCTCGTCAGTCAGTCAGTCAGTCAGTCAGTCAGTCAGTCAGTCAGTCAGTCAGTCAGTCAGTCAGTCAGTCAGTCAGTCAGTCAGTCAGTCTGTCCAGTCAGTCAGTCAGTCAGTCAGTCAGTCAGTCAGTCAGTCAGTCAGTCAGTCAGTCAGTCAGTCAGTCAGTCAGTCAGTCAGTCAGTCAGTCAGTCAGTCAGTCAGTCAGTGTCTGTCTGTCTGTCTGTCTGTCTGTCTGTCTGTCTGTCTGTCAAACCTGTAACCAGATGACCAATTCACTTCCAACCAACATCAGCCAATACCGATTGCAGGGTAAGTCGGTAACCAAGTAGTCAAGTAGATGGGTGAGTAAGTATGTTAAGTAGGTAAGTCAGTAACTAAGTAGTAAGTAAGTACTTATTATAGGTAAGTAAGTACATATTATAGGTAAGTAGGTAGGTAGGTAAGCACATAAAATAGGTAAGTAAGCAGGAAAGTAAGTACGTCAAGTCGGTAATTAATTAGGTAAGTAAGCAAACAAAGTAGGTAAGTCAGTAAATGTATTGGTAGGTAAGTAGGTAGGTAAGTACATAATAAGGTATATAGATAGGATGATAAGTAAGTAAGTTAAAAAGTAGTTCAATGGCTAAGTAGATAAGTCAGTTTGAAAAGTAGATAAGAAGGTGCATTGGTAGGTGAATAAGTAGGTAAGTAGGTATGTAAGTAAATAGGTAATTGGGTAAGATTACTGATCAACACCCCAGTCACCATCAAGGTCCCTCAATCAATCAACAACTCAGACCAAAAACAACCATCATAATTATTAATTGTATTCATAATAATTGAATGTTACCTGAGTTCCTCTTCTGCCCAGAATTCCTGACGTTCGGTCAACTGCGAAGACCTCCAGAGTAAATGAACCGAATCCATCTTCACGATCGATCGATCTCGTTGAAATAATTGATCCGGTTTTAAGGTCAATTTGGAAGAAGCGCTTTTCCATTTGACCACCGGATGTGATGTTTGTTATGAAGTATTCGATTCTGGATGAGGGATTCCCTGGAAAGGAAGCGGAGACGGAAAGGACGCTGGTCCCTTTGGCTGCATTCTCACGGATCTGTCCGGTGTAAGTGGCCTGGGAAAAAGAAGGTCCATCACTGGATGAAGTGGGGGTCAAGAGGGTCAGCTGGAGAGAAGAGGACTTGGATGGATGGTCGAGACTCGTGGCACGAATCTCAACGCTAAACGAAGACTGAGAAACGAAGTTTGGTCCAGCGTAGAGATGACCATTCGTTCCATCTAAGACTAACCTCTGCATGTCGTCGTCTGCATTGACCATTTCGTATTGAATGCGTCCATTGGTTCCCCACTCATCCCACACGGAAGCCTTAACAGTTGTAAGCAGGGCACCAGATGAAAGACTTCGACGAAGAATGACGACATCTGGTGACCAGAATTCTGGAATGCTATCGTTGCCATTGACGACGATGACGTCAACTCTCTTCTGCGAACTCACTCGCCTCTTCTTCGTCATGGCAACGTTGGTTGCCGTGACAACCAGCTGAAATCTGTCCGTCGACTGTTTGGAAACGTTGCCATTGACAACAACGAGGCCACTCGTACCATCCACCGTGAAGTTAGCGCCCATTGGGGTCTGGTAGGAGATGCTATAAGCGAAGATGGCGTTCAGACCGAGGTCGTCGTCAAAGGCCTGAGCTGTGAAGATGGCTCTACCAGGTGGAGAGTGTTCGGCGACTGGAAAAGTGGAAGGGGTGGAGAGGAACTGTGGAGTGTGGTCGTTGATATCCAGGATGTTGATGATGACAGTTGCAGAGGTCCATCTCAACGGAGGAGCGTCTCTTGGACATCCAGCGGACACATTCATCACCATCCGTGTCCTTGGTTGGGTGCAGTTCATCCGTTGAGATACGTAGATCCTACCAGTCTTCGTTTCCATGACGAATGCCTCGCTTCTTCCACCTGTTGAACTCATGTTGTAGATGACCTTTGAACTGTTCCTGGTGTCACCATCTACTGCCATCACCCGTCCAATCAGTTGCCCAACCTCAGCCCGACAGCTGACGTTTAGACCATGGGTGGGAAATTCCACCCAAATGGGGAACTCATCGTCAACGTCTTCAACCAGAATTCTGACAGCGACGGAACTGTTGAGTGAAACCGGAAGTCCGTCATCGATCGCCTGAATGACGATGACGCAAGACTCAGACGATTCATGGTTGAGTGGATGCATGAGGAACAACTCACCCGTGATCGCGTTCACAGAAAACATTCCCAAATCATTTCCATCCACTATGGAATAAGAAACGGATCCATTCCTTCCGGCGTCTCCATCCACAGCAGTCACATTCCCAATCCATGATCCAACCGCTTTATCTTCCCGAACAATAAACTCGTAGGAACTCTCGAGGAACCTCGGTGCATTGTCATTTATATCTGCAATGATGATAGCAACTGATGCATGGCCATGTCTTCGCATCCATCCACAATCGGATGCAACAATCGTCAGATGCAAGACGTTGCTTCCGGCGTCACGCATCACCTGCTCCCGATCGAAGACACGTGATGCTGTGAGGAGAGAGCTGAGAGCATCGATCCGGAACGCACCAGCCTCCGTGCTACTGCTGCTGCTGCTGCTGCTGCTGCTGATGGTTTCAATGGAAAACAAGAGTTCCGCATTCCTTCCAATGTCGCGATCGCTGGCTATGATCATCGCCGCAAAGTCCTCTGCTGGACTTTCTTCGACGATGACGTAGCTGTACGTTGCATTCCAGAAGACAGGGACATTGTCATTGGCATCTAAGACAACGATAACAACGAGACAGATGGCGCTGCGGATGCCCCACTTCCCTCCAACCGAGGCCTCTACTGTCAGGGCATACATATCGGTCGTTTCCCGGTCAAGGGCAGATGCAATGTAGAGACATCCGTCTGGAAAGATCTCGATTCTTCCATCGCTATTTCCATCTGTGATGCTATGAGTTACGATTCCATCGATTCCGACGTTAGCAACCGTTGCCATGAGGCAGAGGAATCGTCCGTTGACTGGATCAGATTCATTGACGGCTGCTCTGTACTCGCTCTGGTTGAATATCGGAGTGTGGTCACTTACGATCTGAACTGCGATCGTCAACATCTGAACAGTAGACAGTGAAGGACTTCCGGTGTCTCTGGCGACTATGAAGACTGAGAGGAGATCCGCTGTTCTACTCTGAAGGAGTCTCAGCAGCCTCAGAACCCCAGTCAATTCATCAATCATCACAAACGTTGACGAATTCGATGCCAACGAATAGCGAACAGTTCCATTGACACCAAAGTCCTGATCTCTGGCTCTTCCAACAAAGATGTCTTGTCCAATCGGAATGTTTTCATCCACATCAATCACTGACGCTGAACTTGCAAATCTGGGAACATTGTCGTTAAGATCAGTAATCGTAATATTGACAGTTGTAATAGCGTAATAGGAAGCGGTTGTGGCGATAGCAGTGAGCAAATAGAAAGAGCAATTCTCTCGGTCAACCAATTGACTGGTTCTTATCCATCCTGTGTCGGTTTCGATGGTGAAAATGCCGTAAGGATCACCATCTGTTATCAAATATGAAACACCAGACGACCTTGACCCTGCCAGAACCTGGCCAACCTGTCTTCCAATCACCGCTGGAAACCTCCCATCATCCTCGACAATCGTAAGACTCAGTCCTCCTGTAGGAGTGAAGGACAGTTCCGATGAACTGTTTGTTAATACGAGGACAGTTGCAGGCCTTGGAGATGAAAGGCCACCGAGGTCACGAGCGAGGACAGACAACGTATAGACGGACCTGGTCAATCGCGTCACCTGAGATGCCAGACTAATCCATCCGGTCAAAGCATCGATGACAAAGACTGATTCCTCCTCATCCTCCGTTCCACCTGTCATCGAATACCTGACCGTTCCCCAATCGCCGATGTCTTCATCCGTCGCCTGGACCTCCACCAGACCAGTGCTGCCACCTGTGAGGGCGTCTGAGTCGAAGCCACGCACGATGAGAAACAAAGACTGAAACATTGGTTGGTTGTCATTGATATCATTCAGTCTTATCATAACAGTTGCTGTTGACGACATCCTTGGATTCCATTCATTCCTTGCAATGACCTTCACTTCGTAACTGGAAAACTCCTCTCGGTCGAGTGACCTTAGAGTGATCAGCTCTCCAGATGTCTCTTCAACCTGGAACAGTCCAGGATACCTGTCATCCGCATCTGAATCCAACCGGAAGAGAACGGGTCCCGTGTCGTCTCCATAGGCAGCGGAAACGGTGATGATCACGTGACCAGGGTCACCGCCTTCGTCGAGGGTTATATAGTAGGGGTCATGGGTGAAAGTGGGAGGGTCTGCATTGCCAGAGGATATTGCCACCGTCAGATTGGCCCTTGCCTTTGAACCACCAGATGACGAAGAAGCCTCAACAGTCAGAAGGAGACTCAACGGAAGACTAAGGCCTGCTTGGTTCAGGGATCGTCTTGTGGTCACCAGACCAGTGACGTCATTGATCGTCACCCATCCAGGGTCATTTCCCGTCAGAATGGAATATCGAACGTCCACACTGACGTCACTTCCTCTGCTACGAGCTGTCATGGCTGCCACATAACTACCAATTGGAGACAATTCACTCAGACGTGATTCATAGAACGGAGAATCAAAGACCAGAGACATGGTGGCATTCGATGCACGGACCACGATCACGAGATAAGCTACGGATCTGCGAATCGGTGGAATGGAAGTGGTCGCCTCGATCGTCAGGTTGTAGCGGTCAATGCGACGACGGTCAAGGCTTCGAGCGAGCTTGACCAGAGTGAGTGACCGGAGACTAGACGGTTCTAGGCGGAAATCTCCAGCATCGTTTCCACGGATGATCTGGAGAGTGGAAGGACTGGCATCAACATCGGTCACACTGATCACCTCGACCACAGCACCAACCACCTTCCTCTCATCGACAACCACCTGTCCACTGGTGCCCTGCTCATGAAACCGTATCGATGGACCCTCGGTGCTTTCATCCCGTACCATCACAGAAACAAAAGCCCGAGACGCCAGAGGATACAGCTGAGTGACATCCTTTGCCTCCACAATCAGTTGACAGGTGTTTGATTGGCATTCGATGACCGTTCCATCACAGGAACCGTCACAGTTGAGCGATTTCTGGCTTCGTATGACGCCAGTTTCAGCATCAATTGCAAACTGACTGTTGCTGTCATCGATCAGTCTGTAGACAATCTCCGAAGTGGGATTGGCATTTCTCGCCCAGACCTGAAGAACAAAGGATCCGATCGAAAGGGATCGACCGACAATCGCAGAGTATTCGCTCTGATTGAAAACGGGAGCATTGTCTCCAATGTTGGTGGAATCGGAAACAGACACATTGACCGACAGATGACCGAACCGAGCAGGAAGGCCGCCATCTTTGGCTGAAATGTTTAAGACATATGAAGTCGACTGAGTGAGTATCACAGAGTTGCTTAGATAGAGCAACGATTGCTCCGTACTGTTTGCTAAAACCAAACTGAATCTGCCAGCGCTGTCTCCACGCACGATCTTATACTCGACAATTGTTCCACTCATTCCAAGGTCACGGTCCGTTGCAGACGGAAGCGGAACACGACTTCCTATCCGATCAGAGACGGAAAACTTAACATCGATTCGTTCCGGTGAAAACGTCGGACTGTAATTATTCATTGCAAGGACCGTTATTCGGATTTCGATGACGTGTTGAGGTGGAAGCGGAAGACTCTGAGCGAGGATCGTCATCGGATTACTTGGCAGAGAGTTTCTTCTGAGAACCACTCTCGTCGTCAGCGCTCCCGTCTCATTGTTGATTGCAAAGAGACTGGAGTCTGGATTCAGACGGTACAGTTGCCCTGGCAACGTAGGTATCGTCCCTAGCAACGTTCCGCTCGGCTGATCCTCTGCCATTGTGAACTGAACCGCATCGTATCGTGTTGCGGAACATCTTCCTAGATGATGGAAGATGAGGAGGATTATGAAAGAGAAAGAGAATTGAAGGGTGGAGCTGAAGCTGACAGAATGGAAGATGGAAGGACGTCTCCGGTGGAAGAAGCATGGCGTCGGGGTTGTGGAAGGCATTTCCAGTGTTAGTCCTTTGAACCATTAAAATGATAGATTTCAAACGAAATTCCTGACAATACAACAATCAAAACATTTTCTTCATCAGCTACCTAACAAAATGCTAAATCTATGCTAAAAATTACCATGGTAGCTGTATTAATTGGAAATGATAACAGCAAACGATACACTGAAATAATTTCAAGTATAAGCTTATTTAAAAGTCATAAAGAACCCATAAGTTGTGAGCATGAGGTCAGAATTTGGAGAGAATATGGCTATTCACAGATAAGTCTTTAAGTGACTAACAGATGTGAAGAATTTAAGTTGAATGAACAATTAAGAGATGGAAGTTGACTATTAAATCTTTACATCTTTCCTTTAGTGCTTGGAGCTTGTCAGTTGCCCCTTGAATTCAAAATATCTTATTAGCCTATAGCGTTCAAGACCCATTTCTACCAGCTGCAGGCTAGAAGGCCACAGCTGACATATACTTAAACAATACAATATAACTGTAATTTTATGCCTTCCTCTGTCAGAAAGCACAGAAGTGAACATTGACGCAGAGCAGACATTAAGAACCGTAAACATAGACTGAAAGAGAAGGGAGTTTTCAGTTTCTCGATCATAGAAGTACGGTATATGTGGAAAACACTGGCAACTACTATGAGCCAAACACTCTCAGTATCGCCTCCAAATAAAACTTGGTTCTTATAATAAGGTCGTTTATATCAGAGTTGGGATAATTAGTTAAATTGCTAGTGGTGTGCTCTGCGAGATCGATTAGAATTAGAATTAGCAACTGAAATTTGCTAATCGATTAGAATTAGAATGAGCAAAATCTTGTAGCATATCGATTAGAATTAGAATTAGCAGCAGCTAATCAATCAGCAATTACAATTAGAATGACGTGCGATTGCATTCGGTCCATAATTTCTTTGTCTACTTCAGTGCTTCCCAACCTGGGTGCCACGGCATCCAAGGGTGCCATGAACCTGCTCTATAGGGGTGCCGCGGCTGGATGGCAGAATCATAGTTGTTGTGCAGCGTTCTCTGTCAAAGATTTGAAATGATTATCATCAGGACAGGCCTATGTCATTAGGCCCTAACATAGGCTATTATGACAGCAGCCTGCTCTACAGAGAACTTAATGTAATGTAGAAATAGTTGCAACATAATTTCTTTGTCTACAACGAACGTGCTCGTCCCAACCTGGGTGCCACTAACATCCAAGGGTAAATATTTGACCTTATAAGGCTGGGGTGCCGCGTCTGGATGGCAGAATTATAGTTTTTGTGCAGCTTTTTCTGTCAAAGATTTGAAAACTGATTGTCACCAGGACATAGGCCTATAGGCCTTATAACATAGGCTATTATGACATACAGGCTGCTCTATAGAGAACTTAATGTAATGTAGAAATAGTTAATGTTATTGAATAATAGTTGGAACCCTGTGATTTCCGTTCAATCAATCAATCAATCAATCAATCAATCAATCAATCAATCAATCAATACAATCAATCAATCAATCAATCAATCAATCAATCAATCAATAATCAATCAATCAATCAATCAATGCCAATCAATCAATCAATCAATCAATCAATCATCAATCAATCAATCAATCAATCAATCAATCCAATCAATCAATCAATCAATCAATCAATCATCCAATCAATCAACTTCAATCAATCAATATAAATCAATCAATCAATTCTCAATCAATATCTATCAATCAACCAAGAGGCGCTCAATCAATCGGCCCAACCACGGCTGAAAAGCCCCTTAGTTTTCAGAGAGGTATAAAATGCAGGTATAGAGTTCCGGTGAAGAGTTCCTAGAGACGGAGCTCTAGAGGAAGCCCATTCCAGATACTCGGTCCACGACCGAGAAGGCCCGATGTTGCATTATAGAAGTGCCTGCAAAGGGCACAATCAGGTCACTGCGGACTGCCGAGTGAAGGGGTCGGCGGCCACTACTGGCAGAAATAGGGAGACAGGGCTCCTGCAGATAAGCATAATAAGCAGGTGCGGTACCAACGAACGAGGCTATATGCCAAACGAAGGCCGATGACCAACTGTTGCTTCAGTGAAGGTGCTCTGCTCTGAAAGAGGTTCGGAACCAATAGCCTACTAACTCTACTTGAACTTCATCTTAACGTGACTGACGAAGTTTGACGATACGTGAGCACTGAGCAGGCTTCCAATTAGCATTGATAATTTTACTGCAACTTTTACACTTCCCTATTAATTTTGCTCTTCTTTCCGATACCACTTTTATCTCAATACCATTACAGAAATTGTCAGCAATTCAGGATAGTTTGTATCACCAGTTGCCTGTGCCGCCTTTGTGAGAAGAAAACTAGAGAAAAGTTGATTCTAATAGAACAGCTGATCGTTTTACGATTAAAAATAGCAAAAAATTGTTAATCTATTAGAATTAGAATTAGCATCAGCTAATTGATTAGAATTAGAATTAGCTCTTTGTCTAGTCGATTATAATCCCGTTGATTAGAATCCAATCGATTAGTTACCCATCTCTGGCTTATATGGCGCTCTAGTACAGCCAAGGCTGTGATGCACATGACTTGCATGAGTATACACACAATAGCCTACATGGCTTCAACTACCAAACGATGGCGCTCAAGTTTCTCAGCGTCATTGTTGTTCCACAGGTGAAACCATTCACAACAGTTGTCTGCCTGCCTGTTTCCCCGTCGGCTGCTCTTAACCCCAAACGAACTCTGCCTTTTCCCCCACAAAGTTTCTTGGCCCATGAAAACATTTCCCCACCGTCGCTGCATTCCACCCTGAAACACTAGACCATGTGTAGTGTAAGCGGGAGAATGATCAATTAACCTCCACAGCTCGACGTTCATTAAAACCACATGCAAGAATTCCGAAACTGATCGCCCGATAATTTGATCGACACTTGCAAAGGCAAATGAACTTTAAAACTCCGTTCGACTCCTCGCGTTGTTCCACTGGCACGGGTCCACCGCTTTTGGAACGTCTTTGGAACGATCCTCCTCCTGAATTCCGCACATTTTCGGTTCATCCACCATCATTGCCAACCACCATCGTCTGCCTTCTCAGTCTCCTCTATCTATCGCCCTCGGGCTTTCCACTCAAAACTGAAGTCTCACCTCTTCCAGAATTCATCCCTCGAATCACCTGATCGTCCAACTTCCAATTCTCGCCTAAACGACACCCACCGTAGCAGCTACTCTGCCCATCTGATCCTCTGGCAAACGGACTCGGACCTTCTTCGGACTCAGTGGCGTCTACCAATGGGGGTTTGGAGACCGATCTCCATCGAACTTCAAAAGTGGGGGTTTGACCGATTTTGGCCGAAAGTGGGGGGTTCATTTTTCATGATATATCTTTTCTCCTGTATGATTGTGATAATATTAACCCACATTAAACCATTATCGTGGGATCGAAATTCTCTTATGTTTCCATAACAGTAGCAAACGGCTTGTACAACAGAACACTTACTGCACAGCCTGCACTGCCATGGGGTGGGGTGGGGGTTGGGTTGGAGACCCCGTTATATCAAGGCACGGACCCCGGTATACCAGGCGTCCGTGTATCAAGGCAGCTGTACCCTTACGAGTCTACAGCCAACGGGCCAACGGCTTACGCGATATACCGGCCAAACATGGGGGTGAGAACCCTGGGCCTGACGTTGCTTCGCTAATGACACGGCGGCCCAGACTGGCACAGTTCTCCGGTGCAAGCCTGCAACCTGCATCATGTATGTCATCGCTTCGGCCGTTATCTGGCTCAACTTTCTAAATGGCCCATCTCTAGCCCTCTCTGACCTGTCCAGTCAGTGTGTGGCGGACATTTCAAATGAAAATATATGCCTAGGAGTAATAATTATAGCCTACGTTGGACTCACGAATTTATGAACGCGTTGCGAGTTGATTCATTTAGCCTACTTTATTTCTTCTGACTTCTAAGTGAGTATTTTTTATGAAATGATAGGCCTACACAATGATATACAGGGACGAGGTGGTGTAGCGGTATGTTCTCTGCCTTGTAACCGGAAGGTCGCAGGTTGAATCTACCTCAAGCAAGTTGAAGCAACTGTGTAGCGACCCTGGACAAGTTGCTCACCCTTAATTGTCTGTGAGGAAGCAGGAAGGCAACGGGAAACCACCTTAATCATATTATCCCCCGGGTGGCATAAAAAAACCAATGGATCTGCCTTCTGGTAGAGAACTCAGCATCATTATCATCAAATGAAAAGTCCTATTCTTATAGCAGTATAGCCACATTGCAAATAGCTAATAACAGATCTATAGATTGTGCGCAAATCATGGCCAGTGTCCTTATCAGGCACCATCGTCTGTGTAGCTAGATGATGCATTAAAGACTTTAAACACTTAAAGTCATTCTAACTAACTAACTAACTATAGCCAGATTGACTCCAAACTTCAGCTTGGTATAGAAAAACCCCTAAGATGTCCTTAAATACACTTATTTAGAAAATATATCTCTAAATTTGTTATTTCGCCAGCCAGAGGCCAAACGAAAAAAATAAATGTTTTAACTGTCATTTGTTAAATTCTTAAACAGCTATAGTCCGATTGACTTCAAACTTGACCTATAGATAAGGTCATAAGGAGTGAAGGGTTCCAAATAACATGGTAACAACAGACGTAAAATTCATCCCAATGATCTATTTTATATCTTTTTGGGCCAGCCCCATGTTGTGTCAGGGTTGAAAGGATAATTTCTTGCTGACTTTCTTCCCAAAGAAAAAAGTCAAGGAAAAGGATATATGTTTGTTGGTAGGCCTATTCATTATCACTGGCCGTTAACACTTTCACATTAATTTTTCTTTTACCGTCTTTAAATAGCTTTAGGCAAGAGTATAGGCCTAGAGTAGGGTTGCATTGCTTCTGTGAAGGATATATAATATATAATATAATTATATATAATATATATAATATATATATCATATATAATATATATAATATATATATCATATATATATATATAAAATATATATACACTGAAAGCACTGAAATTAAATTAAAGTGTCTACATAGTAATATTTAAAATAGTTTTTAGTAAAAATTTTAATTTATCTCCGGATTATGTGGCGCTCTAACACAGCCAAGGCTGTGATGCACATGACTGGCATGAGTAGGCCTATACACATAATACATGGATGGCCTCAACTGTCAAACGATGTCGCTCAAGTTTCTCAGCGTCATTGTTGTTCCACAGGTGAAACCATTCCCAACAGTTGTCTTCTGCCTGTTTCCCCGTCGGCTGATCTTAACCCCAAACGAACTCTGCTTTTTCCCCCACAAAGTCCCTTGGCCCACGAAAACACTCTCCCACCACCGCTGCATTCCACCCTGTTACAGATGAGAAACACTAGACCGTGTGTAGTGTAAGCGAGAGAATGATCAATTAACCTCCACAGCTCGACGTTCATTCAAACCACATGCAAGAATTCCGAAACTGATCGCCCGATAATTTGATCGACAGTCTTGCAAAGGCAAATGAACTTTAAAACTCCGTTCGACTCCTCGCGTTGTTCCATTGGTTGTTCCATTGGTCGGGCACTGGTCCTCCGTCTTTCGACTCCTCGTGCTGTTCCACCGCCTTCGGAACGTCTCTGGAACGATCCTCATCCATAATTCCTCACCTTTTCCGTTCCTACGCCGTCATTGCCAGCCACCCTCCATCATCTGTCTCCTCTATCTATCACCCCTCGGGCTTTCCACTAAAAACTAAAGTCTCACCTCTTCCAGAATTCATCCCTCGAATCATCTGATCGTCCAACTTCCAATTCTCGCCCCAAACGACACCCACCTTAACAGTTACTCTGCCCCATCTGATCCTCTGGCAACCGCACTCGGACCTTCTTCGGACTTTTGGAAAATCCCTCGGACTAACGCAGCGCTCGTGAATGTTCCCAGCGCCTGGCTTTCGAGTGGCGTTTTAGAAGTTTGGAGCATACGATTACGATTACGCCTTCTTTCGTCTGCTGGCGTTGTTCCACCGTTGGTTGGTCGACCCATGTTCACAAGTCAACCGTAACAACGCTGACAACAGACAACGCATATCGTATCCGAAAGAGAAATCGCTCACCTGGAACGCTTCTGATCCACGGTTTCCTCTCTGATCTCGGCTGACAAATAAGAATTCATTTTACGATGAAATCCATCAAAGACAAAGCAAAGGTTTCAACGCAGACATCTGAGACAATCGTCCACAGAAACACCAGCCACCGAAAATCAACATGGCGGATTAAACAAACATGCCCCGCCTTTAGCCCCGCCTCTGTTGATTGACATCTATATCGACCAATCGACGCACATGGTTCGGCCTAGCCGCAGCAGCTGAAATGGAGCCAAAGAGACATCCAGGTGCCCCCCTGTTAAGGCGCCAAGGGGATAAGTAGGGGTTCGAATCCACAGAGGTCCAACGGTCGAAAGAGGGCTCGACTTAAACAATTGGTCTAACTATAGTCCAGAATGTCCGCTGTTGGTGACACTTGTAACAGTGCTGCTATTATATGCCTGCTAATAGCACCGCAGCAGGTGACACTCGCAACGGATACTATGGAGTTACTTGTTCTAACAGCTGCTGCTTCCTAAAGGAAATTAAACAGTTTCAAAGAGGATAGATCTAATTCAAATGAAAAGGTGCAAAGAAAGCAGTGTGTTCCTTCCTGAATTTCTTGATCCCATTAATAATTAAGTAATTTGTAATTGATTGTTATTTAAATAACGTAATCTGTAATTTGTATCTCCAGCAAAATTAAAGTAATTTGTTATTCAGTTACAGTTCCAAGTAATTTTTAGCTTATTATTCAGTTAAAGTTGACTGCGTAATTTTCCCATCCCTGAGTGCCATCTTGGAAAGACTCCGAAAGAGGCACAGGTAGGAACCACTTGCACTTGATGTTATATTTAATTAAGACTTTCGTTAGCGGCCTCCTCATTTTGCCTACCCAATCCCAACGGTTAACCATAGATTCAGGGAATTCCCTACCAATCACCCACCCTCCCCATTTGCACCCACCGAACAACATTTGCCAATCAAACATCACGTGATGATTCCTATTTATAGCCACCGTTAGCATCGATCGCCGAAGATGCTGGGGTGGGATGGGGTGGAGGGGGGGGGTGGCAGGACCAGAGGGCGAAGACGATTCTCCCCGTTTCCATAGTTACGTACATTAGCAACGGTGACGTGTAGACACATTTGAGAATCCGAAGTTGGTCCCTTAAAGAACAAACATACATAGGCCTACATTCCGAGAATCAGAGCACATGTAATTGATGTAAATGGTCACTAGTCTTGTTTGTACATATATCCTTTAGTCTCACCTCTTCAAGAATTCACACCCCGATTCATCTGATCCTCCAACTTTCAATTCTCGCCTTAAACGAAAGACTCTAGGATTTTTTAACAACAACAGCAGCAACAATTGCAACAATTGCAACAACAACAGGAGGAACAGAATAGTCTTGAACGCTGGACTCGACTCAGGTAACAAAGTCTGTAGGTAATGTAACGGCCTACGTATAGTAAAGTAAATGTTCAGAATTCCATCGTGGGATTTTGGAAGGCGCTCAGTTCCCGTCGTAGACACTAGACAGTGGCGTAAATCATCAGAGGGGGTATCATGTGGGGGACTGTCCCCCCAAAGTTTTGACTGAGACCACTCTGTCCCCCCAAATGCCAAAATCCAGCCTCCACAAAAATCTGTCCCCAAAGTTATGTACAGAGTTCCGCCTCTGGTCGTACACCCTCAAAGTCAGCCAATGAATGCTGAGAATCCCGAGATCCTCTATTATACCAGGGGGGCAGCGAAGAGCAGGACTTTTCCCTTCACTCCCAAGAGAACGCCTCCTCTACAACCAGTTCTACGGCTTTCTGACGGGAGACGCACGACACTGTTCGCTTTGTGGACTTCGACCAGAAGTCTCGAAACCACAGCCAGTCGCAGTTCGCACCTAATCAGACATCATGCAAACTTATTCAATTATTGCCCTCTCCAGGTTCTCCTTCCCAATCTGTCTCTGTCTCTGTCTCTGTCTCTGTCTCTGTCTCTCAATCAATCAATCAATTTCGTTTATTCACATCACCAAGCTGACAGGTCGCAACTTGTTACAGGTAACAGATGGGAAAAATTGTCTAAGCTCTGACAGTTAGTTATTAAATGGGTTGAGATAGCAAATATTTATTATCTGTGCTCTAACTAAAGAAGATTATTATGCTAGTGGCAATGTTAGTTAGGGCAACGAACGAGGTAACCAATATGGTATACAGACCGGAGATAATGTATTTAGTAGAAGTTTTTTTAAATAATACTCTGTCTCTGTCTCTGTCTTTCTCTGTGTCTCTCTCTGTCTCTCTGTCTCTCTGTCTGTCTGTCTCTCTGTCTCTCTCTGTCTTTCTCTGTCTCTCTGTCTCTGTCTCTGTCTCTCTCTGTCTCTCTCTATGTATGTCTGTCTGTCTCTGTCTGTCTCTGTCTGTCTCTCTGTCTCTGTCTCTGTCTCTGTCTCTCTCTCTCTCTTCCCACCGACAGTGTACGGTCTCTGTAATAGCCGAGTTGGATAGGGGCGCAGGTAGAGCAGAAACCTCGAAATAAATGTCTGTCTTTTACTTTTAGAATTTAACCTCTGACCTCTCGACTGCAACACTCTAACCACTTGACCAACACGCACCCCTTAGCCTATCATTTCCTCTGTTTATTGTTAAGTATCGACGGCTTTCGCTAGGTGACGCCAGTGCTTCACTTCTTTGATCTTCAGTAGATGGAGAACGTTAACCAAACTGGAGAACAACTACTGCCACCTGGCGATTAAAGGATAAAACTCTCAACGCAAAGCTCGTCAGATATTTGAGGCGAAGACTGAAAGGCAAAACGTTGGAAGCACCTCTGTATGTATGTGCATGTGTAGGTGTCTCCGTTTATCTCTCTATGTATGTGTATATCTCTGTCTCTGCATCTCTTTATCTCTCTTAGTCACTCTGTGTCTTAGTCTGTCTATCTTTCAGTCTGTCTATCTCTGTATCTCTGTCTCACTCTTTGGGCAGCTCCCTCTGCTTGCGAAATGTTACTAGTTGTCTCTATGCCGGCAAGATCTCTTGAAAAAAACGAATATTGATTGATTGATTGATCATCATCACATATTCATTTATTTCAAGAAAAATCAAATTGACACAGCCGCAACTTCAACAAGCAATAGTGCATTATGCGGAATATTCTGAGGCGGCTAACCAGAGTGGCCTAATAGTCAGACCTGTCCGTGGGCTTCACAATACTGTCAGTATATGTTCTTATACAGCATTCTGGGAATAAAATTCCTATCATCCTTTGGAGGCAGTTTGTAACCGTGGACTCGAGTTCGTAGATTATAGCTGTGACTCCGGGACTCTGGTAGAAGGCTTCTTAGAACATGGCTTTCATTTGTAATGACGGCCCTGAAGAGAGAATCATCGGCCGTGACCGCCATTTGCTGCACAGTTGGAGCATTGGGGGGGGGGGGGGAGAAACCCGTATCGCTTTAGCTTACTCAGCAGTTGTTCCATCCTAGCACGGTCAGAGGCTTGGGTATACCCCCACCAGGCCGGCGATGCATACATCAACGTTGCAACTGTTGTCATTCTTGCGACCTGTTGAATGGCAGATGGTGGGAGACCATGTGATCGCAGGACGCGAAGAGCATACATTGACGAGGCGCATGACGACATTACCTCGGTGAGATGCGGGGTCATACTGAGTTCTGAGCTGATGGTCACGCCCAACACCCGGATGGAGTCGACTCGTTCTGCTCCAGGAACTATCCGCGGAGGAAGGGGTATGCGGCTCCTTCCCCTCTTGAAGACGATCATTTCTCTCGTTTTAGTTGAGTTGAGGCAGAGGTTATTTTCTTTAGCCCAGATTTACACATGGTCGAGTTCTGCTGTGGCTGTCAGTGTTGTTCAGTAATTGAAATACATGTAATTGAATTACGTAATTGAATTACAAGTTCCGTAATTGTAATTGTAATTTAATTACATTTTAAGTCCAGTAATTGTATTTCAATTACAATATTGCACGTAATTTGTAATTGAATGACGTGTAAATTACAAATTAATTTCATAATGACAGCAAAGATGCTAGCCTGGTGGGTTGACTCGGGCCACCCGTTTAATTTAATAAACTGCTCTGAACTATGATTGCATGGCAACATAATTGTCAACATTATTCTATCCTTACACCCCTCTTACAATCTTACAGCACACTTTGATAGACCCCAAGGGCAAGGGCTGACAATCATTAGCAGAATATATCCATGCAGTCATGCACTCATAGGCGTCATAGCTTACTGCGGCTACCTACAGATAACAGAGCTTCCATCTTCAGCTCCAGTTAAACGTCTTTTTAGCACTGCTGGATGAATTGATTCACTCACCCAGGCACAATCTACTAAGTTCTCTAACAGACTATCATTTTGAAAACCTTCTACTCCTAAAAATCAAGTAAACTCTAACTTGCCTTAATTTATCATAATTGTAAATTGTATTTCGGATACCTGACAAAGTTATAATACAATTGAATGTACATGTATATATTACAATTTACGACCATTGGCCCATTGGATATTTTAGTTTAAAAATAGAGTAAATTAAAAATTATCGAAAAAATTCTAAAGCATTTGCCAATTTTAAAGGAATGATTGAAAAGTAATTGGTAATTGAATTACATTCAAAATGTAATTGTAATTCAATTACTTTCACAATCAAGTAATTGTAATTGTAATTCAATTATATTTACAAGCATGTAATTGCAATTATAATTGAAATAACATTCAAAATGTAATTGATACAACACTGGTGGCTGTTGATATGTTATTTGAGCCGACGATGAGATATGTAGCCTATCGTCAGCATATTTTAGCATGGCGTTGAAGTCATGAAGAGGATGAAGATCCGAGGCTTCGACGATGTAAGACCCGGGCCTATCCCGGAGCCTTGTACGACGCTGGCATTGATTTCAGCGGCTGCCGATAGGATGCCAGAATGCTTGGTAATATGGTCTCTTTTATGAAAGTAATTTGTCAACCAGTTATAAATTTCATCCGATTTCATTGCTTGCTTGATTGATAGCCTGCTAGGGTAATCTGTCTTCTTATTATTTTTATCTCTCTCTGTCTGTCCTTGTGTATCTCTTCTGTTTCTAAGGGACCGACGCACGCAATTTTGGGCGATTTTGAACCCCCCTCCCCCTCGTCACACTTCGTCACAAAAAGTACCACCACCCTTGAAAAATGACGTCACACAGCTCTGACCCCCTAAAACCAAATTTCCATGGTGAAGCAAAATGCTCTTTCGTGGAACAAATAGGGAGAGCATGCATATTTTAAAATCTAACGGTGACCAAATATTGAAATAATTAGAAAATTATTAATAATGGTGCCCGTAAACATTAAAACAATAAAAAATAATGAAAATTTAATACTCACAATAATATTATTAGTGCTGTTATTTTTAAAATTAAATTGTTGTTAATTGTTAAATTTAATTACATAGACCTGGTGTGACGTCACACCTCTCAGACCCCACCCCATGTCACACATCGTCACAAATTTCCGACCCCATCCCCTCTCTCCTCCCTAGGTGCGTGACGTCATTTATGGACGGTCCCTAATGGTTTCATGAGCGTATGCCATGGAAACCTGGCGACATAGTTAGTGGAAGCGACGGCGATTGGAATGAGTGGAAATAGCGGTCAACATCGTTGCCTCCAGTTCTAGATCGATCGATCGATCTGATCTAAAATCGATTAAAAACGATCAGCAGAGACGAAGAAACTTCCGCCATTCGAAATTCAGGAAACGTTGCTGCCATTGACCAAATGGGAGAACTAGAGCAAAACACTTGGGAAAGTTCCTGCAACAGTTCTGGCATTTGGTCGATGATCGACTGCTGTGCGCAACAGCGTAACACCTGTAACTGTTCGTCCGTCCCGCTCAGTTGGGTGTAAACCCCGTTTAAGTGTTCCTGTTACATTGTATACGTACAAGGCATCCGTGACAAACCCTCTCTCCAACCCTCTCTCCAACCCTCTCTCCAACCCTCTGTCCAACCCTCTGTCCCTCCCTCTGTCCCCAGTGGCTGCCCTTCCCTCAGGCCTCAGCCCTTGCCCTTGCCAAGGACGCTGTCTCTGATTGTGTTGAGTTTGCCGGCGTGAAACTGTTCCTCATCCGCTCAATGAGTCTTTGTTGGTGAGTGGGTCTCTTGAAAAGAGAAGAACGTCTCGCTTGGCTGTTCGCCCCCTGCGTCACATGCTGCGCTCTGCTATAAATAAGTTCCTCTGGCGAGAGACAGAGAGACAGACACAGGGAGACAGAGATAGAGAGACAGAGGAAGCGAGAGAGCAACACAGAGAAGAGGAGACAGACTGAAAGTCAGATTCTGTCACTCGACAGTCTTCTTCTTCCACTGCTTCTTCTTCCCCTTCTGATTCGGAGCCGCAGTCTATCAATCACTCAGACGATTGCGTTGACATCGTATAGGTGACTGTGTAAGTGACCTTTGCCGCAATTGTCGAATTAGTGGCAAATCCGTTGGACTGCCTCCTGTAGTTCGATGACTAGCGCTGGACGTCGATGACCTCTGGACGTCTTTGACCTCTGACCTGAATGTTGTGTGTGTCATGAACTTGGATGGGAAGCGCCATCGACCGAGTCTTCTACGTCAAATATAGAGAGAAGAAATCGAATGCAATAGAAGCAAAATCATCGCCATCAATCAGATACAATAGACGTCTATTCTTCCGATCAGTTGCTGCTGCTGCTGTTTCTGCTGCTGCTGCTGTTTGTGGTGGTTGTTCTGCTTCGGAGGTTGAGGGATGAGCATCCTCCTCCTCGATCTGTCTCTCTCTTCCGCTCTCCATCGACATCCATTCATCGGAGATGAACAGGAAGTGGAGGCGTCACTTCCGCTCGACCTCATTTCGGACCTGACGAAGGAAAGGAGGATGGAAAGGATGGGGAGGAAGTTGAGGATCGATGGTTTTCAGTCAGCGGCTGAATCCTCATCTTCGGGTGAGGATCGGCCGACTGAGGATGTTGCTATGGAAGAGGAGGAGGAGGAAGTGGAGGAAGAGGAAGAGGAAGAGGAGGAGGTGAAGAAGAAGGAGGAGGTGGTGCAGGAAGCTTGGAACCTGACGACGAATTCTCGACTGAATGAGCAGAATGAAGAAGACTCCTGTAGGTGGCTGCCATACAGAAGAAGAAGAAGAAGAAGAAGAAGAAGAAGAAGAGGCTCTTCCAAAGGTAACGACTCTTCTAACCTTTTCTGGCTGTATAGGTCGTCTCTGTGTATAGTTATCATTTGCTTATTTATTAAGATCACTTTATGTAGCGCCACTCAAAGAATCAGAGTTGCTGTCTGCGCTATCCTAAATCTTGTTAGATATAATTAAGTACAGATTATCTATCACCAGTAAGCCATACAATGCTCAGCCAACTAGAAATGCCACCAGCGGAGAGCCCACGCATACACGTAGATCCTAGAGGACGGATTCCCATCTACAGTAGAGAGAGAGAGCATCATGACGCCACCGCCCGAGCAATTCCCTCATTGGTGGAAGACGACCATACGCTGGATTTTGTACTCGTTCCCTTCTATGATGAAGAAAATGGCCCACGTCGCGTTCTGATGCCAGGCAGAACATGTCGCTAAAGCCACAGATCATACGCTATATAAATTGATGATACAATACAATACAATACAATACAATACAATACAATACAATACAATACAATACAATACAATACAATACAATACAATACAATACAATACAATACAATACAATACAATACAATACAATACAATACAATACATGTATAGGCCTATGTGCCCGACTAACATCTTATATTGAGGCCGGGCATAAGAGTATTATAGTTGTAATATTACAACTAAAGAAGCATAACCCCTATGTCTGGGATACTATATAAGATTACACTTCAATGGCATAGTTCAACAGTATCAATGTGAAGCAACAGGAAGTTTATGTTTAGAAAATAATCGTTGCGAACATGATGAGGTATAGAGACTAGAGAGTTCCAGATGGAGGGTCGAACGCTGGCCAAAGACAAGACATGTACCAGGAACAACATAGGCTACTTTCCAACAGATGCTGATCGAAGAGAGGATCGGCCTTTAACAGAGCGAGACAAGAGAGAATGGAATTGCAGTAGTTGAGTCATTAGTCACCATTTGTTGAAGTATTGGGACTCCCTCATATACACTGAAACCGGAACAGTTGCTTGTTCCTACAGGAACGATTCTTTGACTCCCATTGACCTGACACGATTTCTACTGTCATCTTCTTCTACATGTATTCCACGATGTTCAATTAACTATAGCACACACATACGTGCACACGTGCACACGTGCACACACACACAATATATATATACAATACTATCAATTAGACATTTATAACGCGCTTTAATAAGACAAATCTTGCACGAAAGCGCGTTGCGCTGTGTTCTTATGGGAATAGATGCATACATACACACATATATACACAAGCACGCAGGCAGACGTGCACACATATAGGCTACACACTTACAGACACATACACACTTACAGACCCATATACACAGTTACAGACACGTGCTAAAGTGTGCACACTAGACCACAATGGCGCATCATGTGACCCAATACAAAGCATGCATTGAATCGAGTGACAGAGTTGTACGCTTCTTTCTATGCGTGGTTGTATGTCTGCATCGGTTCCAGTCTTAATAGATACGAAGGAGGGGGGGTTGGTTTCGACACACCCTTTGGTCTTTACCTTAGCATTCATGACGTCATGTAACGCCTGAGCGACCACGTGTGACGAAGAATTCCACTGCCGGTTTCGGGTGGTGCCAGTCAGAACCTGGGGAAAAGGAGGAGGGCGACGCGACATCCTAGTCTCAGAAACTCTGCCACTGCCGCTTTGGGAGGTGCCAGTCCTAAGCCTCGATAATGGAGGATGGTGAAACTGATGATGATGATGATGATGATGATAATGATGATGATGATAAAGATGAGGATGATGTTGTTGTTGTTTTTAGTTGTTGTCGTCGTCGTTGTTGGTACTCCGCTCCTTTTGCTACGGGCAAAGAGAGCATTTATCAAGAGCTGTCTCGATTTTCGATAATTTAATGCCTTACCTAAACAATTTGTTCTCTTGTTATTCGCCAGATAGCGCCGCCATCGTTCATCATCGAATGATTAGAGATGGATGACGCTCTCAACTGTGTCTAATTAGACAAAGGGTGTACGGTAATTAAAGAGACAGAGAGAGAGAGAGAGATGAGTTAATTTCGTTCTTTTTCTTTCAGGGTCGACTGAACGACTTGACCATCCTCTGATTCCTCTGTGCACCGTTCAGGGTAAGAAGGAACCTCCGTCCTCCATTCCACCCACCACCATCCCGCAACCCTTCCACACGATCAATCCACCGCTTCCTCCAATTCCTTCGACCGTTCCATCCGTCTTTCCTTATCCCCATCCTATCCATCCATTCGTCTGGTACTCAACGGTCACCTGCAGAGTCGCTCCTAGGCACCCTCCTCCTCCATCCCCGTCCTGTCAATCATCCATCGCTCGCTCCGCCCCACAACGACTGACGACGCTGGACAGTGGCGCCACCTGCACCATCGACAACAACAACAACAACAACAACAACAACAACAACAACAGCTATAATAGCAACAACAACAACGAAGGCCATGATGCCATGTGTCAGCAGCAGAGGCCTTGGTCTTCTTCTTCTTCTTCGTCTGGACAGAGGAGGGTCTCCGTCGTCGTCGTCGTCTCCTTCCACTCCCTTTCCAAGCGATGTCCTTCCGCCAGATGGAAAAACCAGTCCAAAGTCACACTTCGTTAAACACCAACAACGACGAAGGAAACGTACGTTTCTTTTAATCATTGATTAATTGTATGCTAATCATTGATTGTCTGTCCATTAATCCTTATCATTCATTGATTGACTTTAACTTAAGCATCGATTGTTTCTCTACTTATTAATCAATGATCGTCCTTATAAAATCATTGAATGTCTACTTATTAATAATGCATTCATGACGTCCCATTGACTGATTGATTGTCTAAGGTTCATTGATCGATTTCTGTTGTTAACCATTTTATTGAATCACCGAAACAGATGTCGCAGACATTTCCAATAATAGGCCTACAACAGAAAGTGGGTACAGGGCCTACTGTTGAGATGTCGAAAAGACTTACACCCGGACGGAAGGAATCCGAAGGATCCCCGTCTGATTCATGGTTGTCCCTTTTCCATTGAAAATTTGTTACAGGCGGATTGTTTGAATTACAAGCTTAGGCCTATAATCAATATTATACCTTAACCTATAACAGCCCAAGCAACTCAGAACAGATATTAATGATTGAAAGCGTGTTCATCATAGTTTGATTCTGTTAGACCATAAATAGACTTGGGATTTTTGGTCCAAATGGGGCTAAGGAGAGTCGGATCTTTTGGGTGGGGTGGTGCAGAGAGGGGAAAGACCCCATCCATGGGTAGCAGTGAAGCGTAACTTCAGGTTTCAGCCAGTATTGGGGGAATTTTCCGCTGTCCTCAGAAGTCGCGGCTGGTCTAAAAAATATACGAAGTGATCTTGCAACTATAGGAACCAATTGAACTATTCGGGGACCAGGATTAATGTCAAAATCTGCTTTTTCTATACGACTGTATATAGCCTCGACCCTGGTGGCCTGGTCTGCACTCTCTTCTGCCACTATCCATGCACTCACGACTGAAAACCAAACTCTTCAAGCTATCCTATCCTGATTCTACTCCTGCGCCACCACACCACCGTAGCACCACGTTGTCTCCTCGGCGTGACCTCCCCGGTTTCTGACCCGGCACCGGAACGAACTGAGTAGCCTGGCTATCGCGGACTTGATTTGATATAGCGCCGGAGATAAACTGGTCTCCTTGACGCGGCTTTTGTGTTAAGAATCCATTCCGTGACTCATCTGTTGCTCCACCTTCCAATTCCTAACCTATAGACGACACCCACCTTAACATCTACTCTACCACCTCTGACCTCTGGCAACCGGACTTGGACCTCCTTCTGACCACCCTTTGGACAACCCCTCTGACTCGAAGCAGCTCTCATCCTCGGCCAAGGGAGAGCTTCTGGTCCCCACCCCACCCGGGTCCTTTAATCTCTCATGCAGCGCCGAGCCTTCTCGACTGTTGGGCCCTTCACCTGGAATGGACTCCCACTTGTTGCCCCGCACCAATATATGCCTGCTTTCTGCCAACTGCTTTAGTCCGTTTTCTGTTTAGCTGTGACTGAGCTGGGAGCGCCTCCGAGTAGGCTCTTTGAAGAGGCGCTATATAAATTCTCGGAATAAATGAATGACTGAATGAATTAATGAAATGACATGGAGAAGGGATTTCGCTTGAGAAAGGAATGGTTTGATGGAGGAGGATTTGATCGGGTTCTGAGCATTGCTGTTGAACATCGTTTAATACTGAGTACCAGAGCTGAGTTTAACTGGTAAAACTGGTAAAAGGTATAACTTTTCTCAAGGTGAAACTGCTCGAAGTTGAGAGGTTATAAGAATGAAATGTATTCCTTGGCCTATGGTAAGAATGAAAGTTATTTCTAAAACAACAGAAATTGTTGTCGTCCAAGAATTAAAAATAAAACTTGTAAGATGTAATTGGAAAAATTTTCTATCGTTGATTTCCTAATCACGTGAAAAGACAAAGAAACGAAGAAACGAAGAAACGAAGAAACGAAGAAACGAAGAAACGAAGAAACGAAGAAACGAAGAAACGAAGAAACGAAGAAACGAAGAAACGAAGAAACGAAGAAACGAAGAAACGAAGAAACGAAGAAACGAAGAAACGAAGAAACGAAGAAACGAAGAAACGAAGAAACGAAGAAACGAAGAAACGAAGAAACGAAGAAACGAAGAAACGAAGAAACGAAGAAACGAAGAAACGAAGAAACGAAGAAACGAAGAAACGAAGAAACGAAGAAACGAAGAAACGAAGAAACGAAGAAACGAAGAAACGAAGAAACGAAGAAACGAAGAAACGAAGAAACGAAGAAACGAAGAAACGAAGAAACGAAGAAACGAAGAAACGAAGAAACGAAGAAACGAAGAAACGAAGAAACGAAGAAACGAAGAAACGAAGAAACGAAGAAACGAAGAAACGAAGTCTAGTCGAACTAATCTGATGACGGCTTGGTTTAGGATCGCCATCGGTTGATGCCTTGTGCTTTAGACAGCGGCGCTATAGAAGTTACTAATTGGAATTTGCAGTTTAACATCGATTCTTACAACTGAATCTGTTGACTTCCGGCTGAAATTCTGGCCAGAATTATCTGGCGCCAAATGACAGATAGCAGCATTCTACATAGGAGTAATTGTTTGATGACTGTGTTTTTCTGATCTGCAGATGGCCAATCGAATGCAGCAGCAGTTGAGGAAGACAAAGAAACAGGAGGAGGAAGACGACGAGGAGGAGGAGAAGGAGGAGGAGGAAGAGGAATGAAAGGAGGAGGAGGGATTGGCCAGCCGGTCTTCTTGCTCTGGCAGTTCCTCCTGCATCTTCTGAACAGCAGTGACCACTGTCCACATCACATCACTTGGATCGATCGCAGCCGAGGCATCTTCAAACTGGTCGACTCAAAGACCGTCTCTAAGCTGTGGGGTCAGCACAAGAACAAACCAGCGATGACCTACGAAACAATGGGACGGGCCTTCAGGTGAACAATCACCACCAACAAAGAAACAGATTAATTAACGATCGAATGAAGACATTCTTACATCGTTCAACAGGCATCACATTCATCATAATCCATCATCATCGTCATCTACTCTATTATCACTGTACAACTTTCATAATTGACTTTCTCACAATCAGCGCTCGTGAATAAGCTGATGCCCTGCGCTTAGCTTTAGAGCAGCGCTTCAGAAATGTTACGAATACGATTACAATCAGATAAACATAAGTTTAATCATCAAGTATTCATGGGTACATAACACATTGTGTAATGTATAGTATACATCCATAAATTATATATTATATCCTGCAGAAATTATCAACTTCTATTGCGCCGGTGTCTAATGCACAAGGCATCAGCCGATGGCACACCCAAACCAAGCCGTAATCAGGTCAACATCCAAAAGATCAGTCTGTAAAAGACAGACAGACAGCCTACGGTGGATAGAGGTAAGTTTTCAGCCGAGAACGAAATGACACAAGCGACTGAGCACAGCGCACAGATACAGGAAGAGAGTTCCAAAAAGTATAGGTCCAGATACTGAAAAAGCTCGTTTGCCAAGAACAGCTCTTGATTTCGGTATGACCAGACAACGGTAATCAGATGACCTCATTGAATAATGATAAGTCTGGGGAATAAGCACTGATTTTTAATATTCTGGTTGGCCGCAGTTCACAGTTTTATAAACTTTGAGCCCCAGTTTGAAACGAATTCTTTGCTGGACAAAGCCAATGCAAAGATTTAAGATTTTAAAACTGAGTTGCAATGACATATAAACTTGACGAGTTTCTTTGATTTGGTTGCAAAATAAGCCATTTTTATTGATTGATTGATTGATAGATGTAGGTAATAAAGTGGAGTATAACCGTGGTGGTTGTTGTTGTTGTGGCAGGTACTACTATATGCGTGGCGTTCTAAGAAAGGTCGGTCGCCAGAGACTCGTCTATCAGTTCACGCACCTCCCATCAACAGGTGGCGCTGATGCTGCCGAGTATCATCATCATCCATCGCCACCAGACACAACAACGACCTCCAGCACCAGCACCAGCACCAGCCGTAGTCCACCGGAAGCGATGTTCACTTCGGAAGACGAACGAGGACATCTCGAGCACTGTTCGGACGAGAAGGATCGAACCCTCGACGAAGACAAGAGCTTCCTCCTGACATCGAAGAACATCCAGAAGTCACCGATGCTAAGTTTGGAATCAGGTGGATCTGCAAGGGAGTCTCTGCAGAGGAGCATCAACGACAACGAAACAAGAGACTTGAAACCGAGGGACAGGCCTTTGAACCATCCTTTGAACCACCCTTTGAACCATCCTTTGAACCACCCTTTGAACCATCCTTTGAACCACCCTTTGAACCATCCTTTGAACCATCTTTTGAACCATCTTTTGAACCATCCTGCAGACCGGATTCCTTCTACTGGAGATCGATCGCCTCAGATAAACCGTTCCGACCATTCCGTAGGAGAGTTCAAAGGTCGTCTCTTCAAATCAGATCATTGCGTTGTTGCTGACCAAAACTCTAACGATTTCTCGTCGTCGTCATCGATCGACATTAAACCCTTCACAGTCCAGTCCTATCTTCAAGAACTCCTCCACTGATCCATCTGATCCCCTCTGCCGACTTCCCATCTTCCCCCCGACCTAAATTAACCCTTCCTCAGCAGCTCCTCTGCCTCCTCTATCTCTCTGATCTTCCTGGCAATTGGATTCCGATCTCCATCTGATATAGCTCTGGACAATCTCTCTGATTGACGCAATGCTCGTGAATGGTAATCCGGTTCATTCGAGTGGCGCTAAAAAGAAACACTACACACTCACACTGGGCGTGTGGAACATGATATAAACCGTGTTCATGAATAGGTCGTACAAATATAATGTTTGATTTTGACAGAACAGAAGAATATCATCATTACTAATATGAATTGCTAACTCTATGATAGTCGACTATACTTACAAGAAACGCCCTTTAAACATCCCAAACTTCTTACATTCGCCAGCTATTTAACATCCAACCACCCAGATCTATTCGTTCCTCATTGCTCCTTTCTCTGTGTCGACCTGAATTGATGTAACCAGACTTGGATTGTCTCGAGACGCTGTCTCGATCTCGAGACGTCTCGAGGTAGGTTTTTTTATGTCTCTGTCTCGGACCCCACTGTCTCGGTCTCGGTCTCGAAGTCATTTCTTGACTTTTTAAACTGTCTCGAAACGAAAGTCTTGTCCTCTTGTAGAAGCGGTCTCCATAGTTCTCGCGCCAGCTGTCTTTAGTTCTGAACTTCTGACAGTATCGCGCTATAAAATTGTCCTGTCCCGTCATGGTGGGGTTATACCAGCAAGAAAGATAGAGACAAGATCGATAGACCACCTGTTCAAGAGGTGTTCAATGATCCATTGCGGTTTCCTGCCTGCCACTGCTGAAGGACAACGTTACTGACCATGAAGTCGGACGATAGGCTCTTTCAAGCTATCATAAGAGAACCTTGTATACCATGTTCTCCGAAATTTACTTCCCCACCCCGCAATTCATTCATTCATTCATTCATTCATTCATTCAGAGCATTTATATAGCGCCTTTTCAAGAAACTACTCAGGAGCGCTCCCGGCCCAGCCATGCACGACTAAAGAAAAAAGACTTGAGGGACTTGTAGAACCCTGTCAGATGGCTTACAAGTAAAAAACTAAGCTTAAGTGGTAGGTCATTCCAGATGGAAGGGCCAACAACCGAGAAAGCACGGCGCTGCCTAATAGCCAAGCGAGTCCGTGGAACAAGGAACTCACCCCTCGTCGCAGAGCGAAGCACCCGACGCGCTGGAACATCAGACACTGGGCGGCAAAGATCACGCAAGTAAGATGGAGCGCAGCCAAGAACACAACGAGAAACCAGAGCAGCAATGCGATATGAGATCCGCTGAGACACAGGCAGCCAATGCAACACATCAGGCATGTATGCAGAGACAGGAGAGTACTTAGGAAGCCGTCCAATAAGCCGAGCAGCCGAGCGTAGAACTCGATCTAGTCGCCCCAAAACACCAAGGGGAAGGCCAGCAAGTAGTGAGGAACAGTGGTCAATTCGACTAGTAACAAAGCGCATGAACAAGGACCACAACTGCATCATGAGAGAGAGAGCGAGAGACCACTCGAAGCTGACATAACAATAGTGGACATAACAAGGACGCATAACTTCACCTTACCTGAAAAAGACGACAGTAACTACATATCCCGCATTTTATATAAGAATACCTACTGACTTAGGTATACCGCTCCCTTAGAAGCCCTGAATCATGTGATTTGTTGAAGTTGCTGTTTGTCAGCTCCTGAGTTCAATAAACGAGTATTGTATTGTAGTATTGTAGATAACTAAGCAAACCGGAACTTTAGAAAAACTGTGTTTCCGGTATTAACAAATAATGAAAAGAGCGGATTTAAGTTTATACTTTATTGCTTTATTTCAATTTTCTAATTTCTATCAGTGCAAATATCTTAAAATGTCTCATAAAGAACCTGAAATAGTGAAATTTGCATTCACTCAATTTGAAATCAATAAAAAACAAAATAAATGGCCCCTGGTATAATAAAGCCAACATAAGCGAAACGCTTGGAACATCATCTAGATTCTCAAGGTGAGTGATATGAATTATGTCGCTATTAGGCCAATATGGAATTTTGTTGGTTTAAATTTTAGAATAATTTAGAAGATTTCAGAATGGCTGAAATATTTACTTTCTTTATAGTTTATACAATTCAGGTGATCGGCTGATTTCAGTGACTTGTCCCTGGTATTAGACTTCAAAAGTTGAGAGAATATTTGTTTCGGGATTTGGGTCCAATGTGCATTTCACTCATTTTCAACGGTCTTTAACTGTCTCGGACCTAGTGTCTCGTCTCGGTCTCGGACCCCACTGTCTAGGTCTCAGTCTCGGTCTCGGATCCCACTGTCTCGGAGCCCACTGTCTAGGTCTCAGTCTCGGTCTCGGATCCCATTGTCTCGGAGCCCACTGTCTAGGTCTCAGTCTGGGTCTCGGATCCCACTGTCTCGGATCCCACTGTCTCGGTCTCGAAGTTTGATGTCTCGTATACAAGTCTGGTGGTAAGTAACCCGCTGTTTTCTTCGTAACGTGGGTTTTGTGTTGCGTTAAGAATACAAATGAAAATAATCATTGTAATTGAAAAAATGGCTAAAAAGTGACAAAATAAAACTTTTCAAACACAGTTTTTATGAAAATGGTGCCCATTGATTTTGGCGTCCAAGGCAACTGCCTGCTTTGCCTGTGCTGCGAGGGAGATGATGGCAAGAGACGGAATTGGGATAAGATTAGTGAAAAGCAGTGTTTTCAGTCAAAGTGAATAGTAGGAATATAGGCCTACTCTATTATAGGGCCTATAGGTCTAATAGAAGATAAATGGCCTTAAGTCCTGAAGTCAATTTGTTTAACGTTAAAAGACTCATATTATTCCTTTTCCGTTTCAGTAGCGCTTCTATAATCCTATACCCAGGTGCTGATAGATTCCTGCGCAATCAGATGAAAATCGATCGGCGGCCACTGTCTCCTTACTGCCAACCAATGTCAGGCCATCCAAGTATCCAATGCGCAGATCAGATCTCAGCTGTGTCAGAACCGGTTGTAGTACAAGGCAGAATTTCAGAGGGCCCAAAGGATCACCATGCTGTGTCCCCTCTTCCGATCGTATGATGTGTGAGCCTTTAATAACGCAAAAATGGACGATTAATGGAATAGGAAGCGTGAGCAAATCGGTAGAGCTCTGGGATGTCTCTGTAGGCACTGCCTCCAGAAGCGAATCTCTGAGCAGAGTGTTGATCGAACGGACATTTTCCACAGTTTGGTTATTTGTTGGCGGCCATCTTGGATCTGACCCATTTTCGCAAAGTTCCCTATAATTATGTTATATTTTGGTAAACTTTTTTCTTGTAACGTAGACGTATAACAGAGGTGAAACCCATCGAGAAACCTGTTGTTCAAATTTGTTTGAACCTCAATTAATAATTGTTGTTTAATGACTAGACTATTGTTCAAGCTCGCTGGCAACTGTCGACGTCAAATACTTAGCCGGATCGTAGTTGCTTTGGGCTTGTGATTTCCCGTGAAATCCAGTTGTTCGAATGGTCGAATATGGGTCTATATGGCACTGTCAGCCAGTGGCGTAACGAGGGGCAGGGGGCGGCCGCCCCCGGGCGCAGGACAGGGGCGCAAAATTAGGCTTTAGAAAATTAAAAAAAAAAGAAATCAGGCAAGAATAGCTAAAAAAGTACAAAAAAGTAACTATTATGCACGAGTCTGGCAGGGGCGCGGGCGCCAGAGGGGGCGCAAATGAGGCTTCTGACAATGTAACCACTTTTTCATGAAAAAGACGAAAAGCAAAAAAAAAGTCATCAGAATTTTTGGCGGAAGTAAGAAAAAAATTTTTCAAGGAAATTCTTGCCCCGGGCGCACGAACCCCTAGTTACGCCACTGCTGTCAGCGCCATCGGCGTATAGGCCTACAATATGGTCAGGCCCTCCAATAGCCAATCCCCAATGCGGGACAGAATCGTCTTCGATCGTAACGTAGCCTACGTTGTGTTTATGTCCTCCTCTCCTTTGTTTCACCAGCACAGCTCCTCCAAAATATTTAAATATTATTATTATTATTATTATTATTATTATTATTATTATTATTATTATTATTATTATTATTATTATAATTATTATTATTATTATTATTATTATTATTATAATTATTATTATTATTATTATCATCATTATTATTATTATTATTATAAAACGGTTATTATTCCTCTAAGATCAGATCGAGTTCTAGGGCCCCATTGTAGCAAGGCATGCGACGGCGTTGAATCGCTGAACAGTAACAGAGATCTTTTGAAAAAGGAAGAAGGTTTCTTGTGGATCTTCCGTTGTTCTGGTCAACCGTCTGCCGAGTTCCTTGATGAAAGCCAGGCCCTCCTGGTCCAAAGGTCCCATCGTCTCTATCGCGATTGGAGTAAAAAGGTATCTTGTTTGAAGCTCCTCGTATTTGTTCTTCTTTCTAGTCGCGGTTATTTCCGCCGCTCCTCCCGCTGCTACAGCTGTCTCGTCCAAGTACAGCTATATCCACACTTGGTTCATGTTGAAGAGACATCATTAAATCGACCGAATTGGAGAGAAAAGTATCTAATTTACGACGGATGTTACGATTGGAGAGAAAATTACGCAATGCATTTGTGGTTAAGAATTTTTTTATTATTATTATTATTATTATTATTTTTTTTTTTTATTTGCCCGAGGTAAGTAAAATCCCTCAGGCTCTAAGAAACTAAATAAAAGATTATTATTATTATTATTAACGAACGAATGAATCATATTGAATAGCCAATAGGGGTGTAAAAATGGCCGCTATAGGTGGCGCCAGGTTGTCACTTGGTCTAAAAACTGGGTTTATTTAGACACCTTTAGATCGGATTTATTAGACTCTATAAATAAGCTTTAACATGACGGCGATCGAATTTCTGTTCTATCATGTTATTGAGAAGAAACCCCTGAATATGCGCTATAGAAATCTGTGCTATCGGAGTCACGTGATCTAAACGGAACAAACGTCGTGACGTCAGAATATTTCCCAGAATTCCAAAGGACGGTTGTTGAGATTTGGTTGGAATGGAATGAAGAAGAGAGAGATGGCGAAGATGGCTACGGTTGATTGGATCTGATTCCATAGTCCAACGGACTTTCTCTTTCTCATCCATCTCGATCGTCTTTCCGTCGTTTCTACTCCGCTGGACTTTGGTTGTTTCGTCGGCCGAGCAGAGACGAAACCGTTTCTTCTACGTCAAGGACAAGGACAGCGCCGCCGCCGCCCCCGACGGCCTTCGGGTCACTGTCAGCCGTCGTCGTCCTTTATCTAGCGCTACTATTCGCTCGATTACGAAGCGTTGGCCGAACGTTCTGAATCGATCGTTCTAGAATATTTATACTGAGGAGTCCGGTTAATTTTAATCTGGAAATTAGACTACTGGTAGGCATGCTGTTAGGAGATTCAAACGGTTTTACGAGTTTCTGGAGAATTATTGTCTGTCGTTTAGCTTCAAATCGTGACTAGAACCCGTGAAAACAACTGGTTGACTTTGGTTTTCTTTCTTGTGCTGGAGGGAGGGCTTGAGGATCGTTTGAGACCAGTTGAAAATAATGGCAACACAAATACCACCGGATAAGGTAATATCTAATCTCCATTCTAATTGAAAGGATTGCATTGTTAAGGTGCTACTAACCAATGGCAAAGGCTGAAATATCGGGCAAACTTATAGTATCGGGGCTGAAGGATTATACAGTATCTTTGGGCATGCTGCGCGGACGCCGGATGGTACCAGGTTTACGAATGATGACACAAACCCTGACCCCAACCGACACTCATGACGCCAGTAGACTTACGCACTATATTCGTCAGCCCGATACTGTAAGCTTGCCTAATTATTGTGTGAATGTTTAACGGATGTTGTACAATTATGTGCACCAGACACAAGGAAGCCAGTGTTAGGTTTGGAACAGTCATAACAAGAAAGAGACAAAGTTTTTGCTAGTGATATTGTGTATGCATTTTGTATGTAGCTGTCTTTGTAGCTCCGCGTTAGACCCATCAATAAGGGTTCTACGTAAACTGCATTTGTAGAGGGCTGACAATTAGGAAAGTCTTTTATCAACTGTGTACTTGGAGATTGATGAATGTTTTCTTGTCTTTATCATTCGTTCTGTGCTTCTTCCACAAGACCTATCAACTCCACAACGACAGTTTTTGTTAAGTTTCATTACAACTTATGCCCTTTACTTGTTTTTACCCTGCCTTTAAGTGCTGTGTAAAATTACTTTCCATTTAAATATTTTGCCCTATAATTTTTGGATATTGAAGGGTGTTATGCACATAGGGGTTGTTGTGTGAACTTGGGTCAGAGAGAAGTTAGTTTTCTCAATATGTCATCTTTCAATTTCATTGCTTTTACAGTAGATTTATATTATGCGTGTTACAGTGTCTTGGTTGGGTTGATGCTGCGTTATGTTTGAGCGTGATAGGATTTACACTGGATCCAGTTTCTGTGTGTTTCTGATTCTGAAGGTGAACTTGAAGCTGATCCTTGTGTCGGGTAAAACGAAAGAATTCCGGTTTAATCCGACCGATTCCGTGTCGATTATAACACAGCACGTCTACGACAACTGGCCACAAGGTACAGTGACGTCAGGTTCACCCACCGACACATCACCCATCACCCACTGACATAACACAAACATATCGCCAACAGCCCCACAGAGAATCCACAATTCCACATATCACCTACACATCACCCATTTACCACCCACATATCACCTCAGCTTAACCCTCTGACCATCGTGTATTTTACTCGTCTATCTCATATCACCCCAGCTTGGCTGCAACTCTCTCACCCATCCTAATATACTTCACCATTTTCTATGTAGAGTAAATATACCATGCACCTGAAACTATATACCACCTTACAATTGTCCAGAGATCACCCGAAGCTCTAAGAGAGTTGCCAGAACAAGGAAGTAGAGAATTTCAAATTTAAGGGTTTGCATTTTCATTTCATTTCTGTGGGAAATAAAATTTGAATCTGTTGTGTTTGTAGACTGGGCCGATGAACAATATCCAACGACAAATATCCTCCGACTAATCTACCAAGGCAGATTCCTTCATGGTAGCGTTACCTTAGCAGGTGAGGAATTACATCTTCCAAGGCAGATTCCTTCATGGTAGCGTTACCTTAGCAGGTGAGGAATTACATCTTCCAAGGCAGATTCCTTCATGGTAGCGTTACCTTAGCAGGTGAGGAATTACATCTTCCAAGGCAGATTCCTTCATGGTAGCGTTACCTTAGCAGGTGAGGAATTACATCTTCCAAGGCAGATTCCTTCATGGTAGCGTTACCTTAGCAGGTGAGGAATTACATCTTCCAAGGCAGATTCCTTCATGGTAGCGTTACCTTAGCAGGTGAGGAATTACATCTTCCAAGGCAGATTCCTTCATGGTAGCGTTACCTTAGCAGGTGAGGAATTACATCTTCCAAGGCAGATTCCTTCATGGTAGCGTTACCTTAGCAGGTGAGGAATTACATCTTCCAAGGCAGATTCCTTCATGGTAGCGTTACCTTAGCTGGTGAGGAATTACATCTTCCAAGGCAGATTCCTTCATGGTAGCGTTACCTTAGCAGGTGAGGAATTACATCTTCCAAGGCAGATTCCTTCATGGTAGCGTTACCTTAGCAGGTGAGGAATTACATCTTCCAAGGCAGATTTCTTCATGGTAGCGTTACCTTAGCAGGTGAGGAATTACATCTTCCAAGGCAGATTCCTTCATGGTAGCGTTACCTTAGCAGGTGAGGAATTACATCTTCCAAGGCAGATTCCTTCATGGTAGCGTTACCTTAGCAGGTGAGGAATTACATCTTCCAAGGCAGATTCCTTCATGGTAGCGTTACCTTAGCAGGTGAGGAATTACATCTTCCAAGGCAGATTCCTTCATGGTAGCGTTACCTTAGCAGGTGAGGAATTACATCTTCCAAGGCAGATTTCTTCATGGTAGCGTTACCTTAGCAGGTGAGGAATTACATCTTCAAAGGCAGATTTCTTCATGGTAGCGTTACCTTAGCAGGTGAGGAATTACATCTTCCAAGGCAGATTTCTTCATGGTAGCGTTACCTTAGCAGGTGTGGAATTACATCTTCCAAGGCAGATTTCTTCATGGTAGCGTTACCTTAGCAGGTGAGGAATTACATCTTCCAAGGCAGATTCCTTCATGGTAGCGTTACCTTAGCAGGTGAGGAATTACATCTTCCAAGGCAGATTCCTTCATGTTAGCATTACCTTAGCAGGTGAGGAATTACATCTTCCAAGGCAGATTCCTTCAGGGTATAGCGTTACCTCAGCAGGTACATTCATATTCCTAGGTATTGTACCTCATGGGTCTTTTACATTAGCAGGTGAGGTATAGTATGTGTAAAGGCAGTTTCCTTTATGGTAGCATTATAGAAAGTGAAGCATGATATCATCTAACTTATCTACGAAGGCAGTTTTCTGAAGACAGCTGAAAATGACTGTTTTCTACTTTCTTTGTTTCATTTCCACAAGCAACCTGTTGGAATCCGAGGCTTTTCTAAAAGATGTTTTGACTCAGGCACTTGTTTCAGTCTTTCTGCTCGCCCTCATCTGAACATCACTTGCCAAGACATTTTTCTTTCATCTGTTCTTCACGACATCAGAGCAGAAATCATCTTAGCAGCAGTTCCAGATTTAACAAGTGTTTGCAGTTTAAGTTAAATAATATTAATATTTGATTGATATTTTGGACCTGGTTATGGCTTGGCTTCTATGTGCCATTGGTTGATGCCTTTTGCATTAGAAGCTATTAATTACAATTTCAAGTTACCAATTACAGGTTACTTATTACAATTACAAGTTACCAATTACAAGTTACTAAATATAATTACAAGTTACTAAATACAATTGCAGTTCAGATGCTAATGACTGATTTGCTTGATTCTCTGAACTTCTCGGGATATTCTGAAATATGCCGTAGAATTGTTTTCAGTTTGATTGAAGTGGTAGATTGAAAGGGAGTTATTATTGATTGGTATATGGATTGATTGCATTTAGGGATTGACTGAATGATTGTTGTTTGCTGTAGGGTTACAATTACCGACTGGGAAGACGACTGTGATGCACATGGTCGCTCGAGAGACTTTGCCCGAACCAAACAGCCAGAGTGAGTTACATCGTCCAAGTCGCACATTGTTTGGTATAAGCGTTAATGCTTTGCACTTCAATGAGAAATTACTGGCAATGGAGTCTTGTTGTAATGCTGCAAAAAGGTTGGACATAATGGGTGGGGGGACTGCACATTACATCATTGGATGGTAAGAGCTCACATCTGTTTTGGATTGCTTATCCTCCATTATGGATCCAGGCTTCAACATTCTGTAGACATGTACTCGAGACTGTTTTCATTCTAATCTGATAGCTAGCCTGATCTAATCGGATGACTTATACAACTGGTGTCGTTATCATAGAGTCAAAGACATATCAGTCGATGGTCACTCTAAGATTCTTACACATTTACTGTCTTTGGGGAAGAGTCTGGAACCCATGTGTGAGGGGCTCTGTCAAAACCAGGCACATGTCGCATTTTTCTGAAGTGAGATTCTTTCATTTTATTTTACAATGTGAAATCACGTTAACAATGCAAAAATTACTAAGATATCTTCAGTAGAACCTGAGATATGCTAACTTATATCTTGAGAATGCTGAAATTGAGAAAATCGCATTCATTGTTTACACTAAAAGGTCCTTGACAGCGTATAGCAATAATGGAATTCCTGCAGTGATTGCTTGGTTTTTCAAAAATAACGTTATACATGTAACATTAATATATCTAACAATAGGCATACAGAGCTTTCTATACATGTAAAACATTTGTTAGATGGCATATGTAGAAGGTGATATTAATTGTATTACAAATTGGCTTTTTACCTAATTTTTTTCACGATCTTCTACAATTATGTGATTTTAGCAGATTAAACGCAAAGTTTTATCATCCAAATAAGTTTTGGGATAGAGTAATAGCTATGTTGCATGAATTTAATTCAAACTCGAAATACACAATTTTGTTCATTCAGGTCATTTATGTCCTTTTTCTCAAAATTGTATTTTGTGACATGCGCCTGGTTTTGACAGAGCAACTCACATAAGGCACGTGTCACAAAATGCAATTTTCAGAAAATGGACAAAAATGACCTGTAGAATCAAAATTGTGCATGTTGAGTTTGAGTCAAATTCGTGTAACATTATTATTACTTTATCCAAAGAAATTATTTTGATGAAAAGTTTTGCATTTTGATCTGCTCAAATCACATAATTGTAGAAGATCCTGAAAAAGTAAATAATAAAAACCATTTTAAATGCAAATATATCGCCTTCTACTATTGCCATCTAGCGTTTGTTTTTACGTATATAGGAACTTTGCATGCCTATTTTTAGATTTATTAAAGTTATAACCTTATTTTGCAAAAACTAGTAACTACATTTCACAACGCTAGCTTCAGTATTGCAAGACGTGGTCAAGGACTTTCTAGTGTATACAATGATTGTGATTTTCTCGATTTCGGTATTCTCCTAATATAACATTTCAAGTTAGCATATCTGAGGTTCTACTGAAGATATCGTAATAATTTTTGCACTGTTAGAAGCGTGATTTCACGTTGTAAAATCAAATGAAAGAATCTCACTTTCGGAAAAAATCGACATGTGCCTGGTTTTAATGGAGCACTTCATATATTCTCTGCTCCAACCAATTGGCTACAGTGACAGTTAGTAGTGAGTGTAGACCTGAGTGAATGAATTGGCAGCGACTTTCAAAGCTTTTCAGGCCAACGACTGAGAAAGAAGGAGAGCCAAACAGTTCCGTTCAATAGATCGTTATTTGTGAAATCAGTAGAACAGAAACTGTTGACAGAGTTTTGACCCAACAGATCAACCACTTTTGTAAGGAGTTTGGCATCAAACTTTGCGATATGCATTCAACAAGACAAACAATAATGAGATAATAATTCTATCATAGAAATAGAAATAATAGTAATATGGAGAATTTTAATTCCAAAGGGAACATTTCTAGGTAGGATAAAATTGACATTGATAGTAATCGCGCAATCGGTTGATGCCTTGTGCATTAGACACCGGCGCTATAGAAGTTACTAGTTAATTAATTTAATGACACATTGTTGATGTGTATTTCTAGGTCAGATGAAGAAAGACAAAAGCGGTGACCAATCCAACTGCTGTGTAGTTGTCTAGCATCCGATGAGAACTGTTTGAAAAGGAATCTGTCTGTCTTTCTCTCTTGCTCTGTCTGTCTGTATATCTCTGTCTGTCTCTGTCTTGTCCTGCTCTCTAGAACACAATGGCATCATCACTTGACAACTGCCTCCTCCTGACTGTTGCATCTGCATGATGCAACCGACTTCCCTCCGTTGTTAATCAGCGTATGATCTGTATATAGCATAGAATGAAGAAGACGTCGCCTGTACATAGGACTCACGTGGTCTGTCTTTGCAGCAGCAGCAGCAGCAACAGACCGTTGCGATGATGAGAAGTGATCCAAACGAATTGTTACGTTTATTTACTAATATTATTAATATCTAACTAAGATGGAACTGTCGTCTGTTGTAGCGAACCTTTTCACGTTAGCAGCTACTATTGCAATTTTTAAGATGGGAAATGTGTAAATAAATTGACTGAATGGAGAATTTGATTTTTATTTTAAAAATGTTTACTTGTGTTGCATAATAGAAGCAAATTTATTTAGTAATTATTCATTTATTAAGTGCCACTATCTAATAATGAAGCATCAATCGATGGCACTGAGCAATTGTGAGTGAGTGACTTGCTCAGGGTCCTACAGAGTAATCATGTGAGAGGAGGACGATGATCGAACCCACACTCTGCGCATTGCAAGGCGAGCAGTCTAACCTATCGGGTACTCTATGAGAAGGTGTTTCTAGTGTGCCACTGCTGCATTAAACCTCCACTCAGAAGAAGACAACATGATCCATATGTACTTGGAAATTCTTACCATCAATGAATTAATTTAATTTATGATGCGTTGGGGGTGCTCGGTAGTGTAGTGGTTAGTGTGCTGAACTGTCAATCGTGAGGTTGGGGGTTCAAATCCCCACCAGGGCAGAAAACTTGTTTCAAGATTTCTGTTCCACCAGTACCCCTAGCCTGCTCGGCTACAATGCGTACACTGACCGTACACTGTCGGTGGGAAGATGAGACGGTAAGGGAGAGGATTGGCCACCCACCCTCATAATGTCAAGGCTAAGAAAATGAAGTCGCTAACACTTAATACCCATGGCTGCCTCAGGGCTCGCTTAAGGGACTGCTCTTCTTAGAAGTCAGTTTACAATCTAGATTTTTATCTGTAAATCTTAATAAGTTTATATCTACTTTATTAATGGCTTCCTCATATTTGCCATTTTTTAAATAAATGTAGTTATGCCTAGAATGTTAGAGCTATTATTAGTTCTGTTATTAGTTCTTCTTTGTTTCTCCTCCGTCAGGCCAAGGCCAACGATCAGTCCTCAACTTGTCGTTTCCAGAGTTCTCTATCCTTGATTTTTTCCTTTGTTCCTGCAATGTTCATCTTCATTCTCTCCAGATCCTCTCGTATTATTATCCATCCATGTCTTTTGTTATTAGTTCTATTATGAGGTAAATATTAGTTCTATTATTAGATCTATTATTAATCCTATTACTTGATCTATTATTGGTTCTATTATTAGTCAGATCTATTATTAGTGTAACCATTTGTGCAAATTTTGGACCCATAATAAATTATTAATAATTATATAGGTGCGCAGTGGTGAATAAGCTGGTGCCCTGTGCTTGGCTTTCGGATGGTGCCATAGATTGTGGAGATGAAGGTAGGCCTAGAGGCGTCAGACTTGACCCAATGAGAACGCGGAAGTGGCGCAGTTAGCGTTGGAAGCAGAACTTCCGGCGGCTGAATGCAACAATGGAGGACCGTTGGTCGTCCACTGGAATTATCCAGAAGATCATTCCGCAGAAGTTGACTGAAAGCCATCGAAGACTAAAACATCACCAGTCACCACGGATTCAAAGGACACAAGATGTCCGACGATGCGCAACTGTGAGAGACAGATAAGATGAATTATTGTTCTCTGGTCGTTTGGTTCTGTTGGGAGACGTGGAGACCGATTGGGGGAGGAGGCGCTTCATTCGAATGGCGCTAAATAATCCGCCGTTTGGATTACAGTACAACATGCCTATCAGTGGCGGCGCCAGGATTTCGGGTCTGGGGCCTACAGCCCTAAGCCATTCCCTTTCTCCCCTCCTCCTATTCTCCCAACCTTTGCCATCCTGTAGGCCTACCTTCCTTTTGTACACTAACCCTCTTTCATACCACTCCCTTTCTTTCCCCTTCCCTCCACGCCTTCTTGGTCCCTTCCTTTCCACATACTACGCCAACCACTGCCGCGATGATGCACCCTTTGAATCGGGGTTCCGGAGGTTTTCTTCCGGGAAATTTGTTTAGGTTCCAGATGCCTGTATGTGCGTTTTAGCACACATCCGGTGAAAAACGGTATTTGCATGTCTGGCAACTGCTGTTGTAATAGCCTATATTATACTAGTAAGTTTACTATATATTAGGGGATCGTCCATTAATTATGTCAACAAATTTTAGGCAGTTTTGACCCCTTCCCCTTGTCAACAACTGTCAAACATTGACGGACCCCTAAAAATTATGTCAACAATCTCAGGAACTTCCCCCCCTACAAAAAGAAACAAAATGCCTCAATACATGTAGAATCATTTTTTACATTTTTACACTAAAAAATGCAATCTCGAATTTCAAAATATATGAGGTTAGTTTATTACCAGTTTTTTAGTAGTATTAAACATTAAGCACTTCATACATTTTTAGCATTTCTTAATGTTTTCGCTACCATTTGGAAGGGTCTGTGTTGATTTATTGGAGAAAAATTTCTTGACGTCAACTTGTACCGAACCCCTCCCTCTTGTCAACAACTGTTAAACTTTTCCAAACCCACTCCCCCTATTTTGTTGACATAATTAATGGACGACCCCTAGTCAGCTTTGAGCAACTGCGTTCAAGTTCAAGCGTTGCCTACTGTTAGTCGTAGCGCAGAGTCCGTCTTCTGTCACCCTCGCTGAATTTGTCAATCGCCTTTTCCCAGTTCACAGCTGATACGTCCGACAACTCCCTTTCCATCGCTAGCAGGCTATAGAAATGTTGCGCAATCTATCGTGCAACATCGTCGATCGTAGGTGTGATTTGATACGATTAACGACCGAAAATGGCCGCTCGCTTTCGGCTGAGTTGTGATTGGGACCGTGATAGCGATCTGAAATATGCGCCAAATCTCGTCAAAACCTGCCCTAAAACTTTATTGGCACTTTTGTCGTTGGCGTGCCATTTGACACTGTGGACCATGAGATATTTCTTGAACGGTTCGGCCTGTCTGGAACCTTCCTTTGCTCCTGAGTGTGTGGTTCATGGGTCAACCAGGTCCCCATGGGTTCCCGCCCCCTATGGGCAGTGGTTAAAGTGGTTTGGGCGAGCAGTGGGAACTCTAAAGAGTGCTATTGGAAAGCATGTGTTATCATGGTTTCATTGCATGGTGAGCAGTGGGAACGCAAGCCACAAATTTCGAGAGCAGTGGGAACGCCGTTCCCACAGTTCCCACACCACTTTAAACCCTGCCTATGGGCTACCTCAGGGCTCCGTCTTGGGCCTATCCTCTACCTTATCTACTCTTAACGACCTTGCGTCGCTTCTTGCTTTCTATGCTGCACTGGTCCAGCTATATATGCAGACGATGTCCAGACCTACTTGCATTTATCTGCCTCTGACACTATTGCGACCATTCGGGCTATGAGCTCGATCATGGAAGCCCTTGAGACCTGGATATCCTCTAACCGGCTGCGGCTTATCTCCACTGAAATTCAGTTCATCTGGCTGGGCACCCCCAGCAACTGGCTAGGCTAGACATGACTCCCCTCGCTGCCGTCTTCCCCCATTTCACTTTCTCCCCTGTTGTGCGTGACCTTGGACTGAGAACTCTACTTTCCATATCAACCTCCTTAACCGTGATTGCTTCTACCAATTGCGCCTGCTCTACGCTGTCGCACGCTCTCTCTCACTGCTTCTGCTACCTACCTACCTGCTCTAATTCTAATCGATTAGCAATAATTCTAGCTAATCGTACCCATCTCTGTTTCAACCTTAATTTAAGACAGCTCTTCCTAAGTGCCATCGGTTGATACCTTGTGCCGCACCATACACTGGTTCCACAGAAGTTACTCATTACCAGGGCTTTTTTAGCGTGCAGTTCTACACAAAATGTGCAGTTCTAAAAATTCCTTTAAAAGCTCTGCTAATTACAATTATTAGTTACAATCGATGAAGGGCGTTCACTCGATATTTCGACTGAGGCGCTCGAATAGACCGACCATAGATCTCCTGTCCAAGATCCTGTCCATGGTCGGCAACAGGCTCCACTGCTCAATCATTTCCAGTCTCTGGTTAACCAAAGGAAGCGCAGAAGAGTCACCAAACGAGGCCATCTCTAATGACCTAAGACCATCATAGGCGTAGCTACATGAAGGCAGGAGGAGGCAATTGCCTCCTCTTGGTTTTTCCATATAGTGGAGTTTCAATTGATCAACGACGCAAATGACCAGGATTTTGGCAAGTTGCCTCCTCTTGAATTGAAGAATTGAAGTGTCGTGTCTCGCTTGTGTTCGAGGGCAAGTAAAGGGGAAGAAAAAAAGTTAAATGACTAAAAAAAAAAGGTCATCGGAGTTTTTGAAGAAAGTCTAAAAAAGGCAGATGAAAGACATGTAAATTTAGTAGAGAAAGTGTGAAATTCTTGGAAAGTTTAGTTACTACCCCTCGAAAATCATTGTGAATACTGCCGTTAGTAGCCCCCTCGAAAATTTGTTAACGCTTGTTCTTGGAAACACTCGTTACTACCCCCGGTCGTCAACTTTCACCCCGGTCGTCAACTTTTTACTTTTTAAATAAGCTGGATACCAGAACCCTCGATTCCCCCCGACAGCAAGGGGACTAGATTCTGTGAAGTTGCCTCCTCTTGAATTTAAGTCTGGCTGAAGACCATGATATATATATGACCAGTGGTAGGCCTATTGGCCTATGCATAGGCCTATATAGGCTATGATTATATGGCCAGTTGTAGACTTATGGCCGTGTTTGGTCCTTGGCCTCTGTATGGTCGTGTCTAGGTCGTCTAGGCTGATATTGATATATGACTGCTTGTGTAGGCCTATATGGGGATTAGCGTCTACGTGTACAGAGGAGAGAGCGCTTTGAACAGGGAAGTAGTCTTCCATGGTTCAAGCAGCGGTGTGACATTCCTTCACAGAATAATAATATTATCATGAGAGCTGCATCGCTGGAGACCTTAAACCCATTCATCCACTTATAATGATACGAACGTGATTTACATCGAAAGTGTACAATGGTCGTCGGCCTCTGCTATAAACGACTGCGTATACAACGTTTGCTGAAGTACCTATAACTGATCAGTCTATACAAAAGTCCTTTATAGGCCTAGCAGATCCTTTCGACTGACGCAGGTCTCAGGCCTACATAGAACTCTGCGCTGCATGCTTAGGATTATAAAGTCGTTTCAGCGCTACTAGTTCACAGAATGTAAACGTCGGTCTGTCTGTCTCATTGTGTGCGTCTGTGACTCTGTGTCTGTCCCTGTGTATGCGTGTGTTCTGTGTGTGTATATATTTACCAGGTATTTTCAAAGGAAGCGTATAGACCTACATGCATGAGGCTTCTTCGTTTGCGATCGTAGGCGTCTTATTATTAAGACGTTAAGTCAAAGCCTCAGTTTCGCCGCCTCAAAGCAAGAAGGATCTCGATCGCTAGAGACGAGAAGAGAGACCGAAGACGGCCTTTGCACAAAGCAATAGTATAATAGATGTTTCTGGATTCTTTCTCTTCACCTCTATAGACAACCGTTCTTCTTGAGGTAAGTGCAGCCATATATATACCATCGTCAGCCCTTCGATCGGTGCCCCACTTCCCCCCAACCCAAACAGCCAAGGGGTGAGTTGTAGGTTGGTTAAAGGATTTCCTCTTCCATTCGTTAGGGATATTTAAACCGTCGAAGAGACTCGAGGAGAGGAGTTAGGGGCGCTGATGCTCCTATATACAGTATATGGATTCCGGATCTTCTGTTGACCCAATCTGGAGTCTTCTGGATGAACTATAGATACAGGAGCGCCATCGGTCGTAGCCCTGTGTTTATGAGGGATCAATGTGGACCAAGCGTCAGTATTTATGACGGGTTGGGGGAGGGATCGAAGTAGTTGAAACATACAACAGAGGATGTATAAGAAGGGCGAGAATGTCTGATCAGCTGTGTGATCTGCTGAGATTATTCTGAGATGGAGATTATTACAAGTAGATATCAGCGTTAAATTGGCCACAATATAAAACAGTCTAACAAAACGAGCCTTATAAAGAGCCTTTCCAGCGAATCCAAAAAGACCACGGAACCCGTTGTCTACCAGCGGGCCCGGGACTCCTCCGTTCATTTTCCTGTCTTCTCGTCTTGACCTCCCCAGATTCTGGCCTGGCACCGGAACGGACCACACAAACTGGCTAGTGCTGACTTGATTTGATAACTATATATATCGTCGGTGGTGAATAATCTGGTTTCGGTGACGTGGCTTTTGTGGCGCTGAGAAATCTCGGAGATTTACATAACCAGTCATTTCGCATCTAGTGCAGGCACCATGTTAGATATGTACATTCACATAAATATATACATACACCCATACATGTATACATGTGTGATACTTAACAATTCATAAAGTATTGAGTTTAAGGTCCTGATCAGCTTGGGACTTTAACCTGGGTCTAGAAGACGAGCTTTTCGATCGGTTGAATCTGGATCGGACTCGGCTGACGTCAGAATTACTGTTCGATGTTCGAGGCCAATGTTTCTATCGGAGGAGACTCGGCCCCGCCTTAGAGGTTGGCGGCCCCGCCTTAGAGAGAATCTCCGATGCTGTCCTGTGTGCCACCGTCACGCATCGCTGAAATCTAAGACCGTGACGGGCGATGAGACGCTCAATGAACGCCGTTGACTTCTGAAATGTTCCACACTATACAGATGCAAGCGTCGGACGAGTGACTCTTTGCTCAACATTTTGTTTTCTGTTGACCTTGAGACGTACGTCATGTCTTGTTCACCTTAATAGTCATCCATGGGTGCGGCATTTTACATTGAGATTTGACAGGCAGCATATTAGATGTCTACATTCACATGAATATATATGCATACAAACATATACATACACCCATACATACAAACATGTGTGATACTTAAAAATTCATGAAGTATTGAGTTTAAGATCTTGATGCTTGTGCGTGGTTGCCTTGTGTGCTTTCGTCTTTCTTTTCCTCTTTTCCGTAAGCGATTGAAAACTGTTTTGTTCAATCGTGATTTTCTTTTGTTAGAGCTGGAGCATCTCTGATTAATCTCTCTTGAAGAGGCGCTACATAAATCGAAATAAAAATATCAATTACAATAAGTGCATAATTTTCGCTGATGTATTCAGGTTTCAAACGTCATCCACAGGGCGATCGATATCCCACTTTTCTTCTATGAAAGCATCATTGATGCAACCCCTTCTGGTCGTTCGCTAAACTGCCATCTGCGAACGCAGACCTACCTTCAGATATTTCAAATTTATGACTTACCTTCCTGACTTAACTTACCTCAGCTGCATCTGAGACTTTTCTTACCTTTGCCTTGTGACGATGTAGTGAGATGTACTCTCAGGATGCTGCTGCTGCTGCTGCTGCTGTGCTCCTTGTTCCTTCCTTCATCATAAGGCGCTTGGACTCTTGCTACGTTGGCCTTGTACGCCTGATGAAGGTCTGCAGTCCGTCCTTATACCTGTGATGTCCCCCGGGTCGTCGCCAATCTGACAAAATTCTAGCTTGCTTTAAAACTACACGCGAGAGACACTGCATTGGCTTCCGGTTGAGGATCCAATTGCATTCAACATCCTCCTCCTCCTTCTCCTCCTCCTCCTCCTCCTCCTCCTCTTCCTCCTCGTCCTCTTCCTCGACCTTCTCCTCGGCCGAGCATCCATCAGTCAGTTCGGTCACACCAGGGAGCCAGTCACGTCGACGAACACTGCTCTCTTCGGTTTGTGGAGACCTGCTAGTCCCGCGCTCCCATATAGAGCGATTCACTCACAATTAACGATCCGTTTAATGCAGAGGTCTCCAAAGTTTTCCAGCGGGGGGCCACATTGCTAACTATAACTAAAAATATCATTAACGGGCCAAAATAACTATAACGAATAACACTAACGAAAATTCATCTTTCTGTGCGCAGCTACAAATAAAAATGAAGTGCAATATGGACGATTCGACATAAATGAGAACTTCTCCGACTATTGTACTCTTTAAGCACTGAAATGGCGTCATTGCATTATGAAGCTGACTGCCTTACCCATGCTTCAAAGGATTTCATAGCTCTGAGTAAATGTTACAGTACAGCGGCGTAATACGCACAATTGCTTATAGACTTAATTTTGTAACTAAGTAGTAACTAAAATTAACTAAAATAAAAGTTAACTATAACTATAACTATAACTAAAAAAAATAATACTAACTATAACTATAACTATAACTAAAATAAAAATCCGTACTATAACTAGACTATAACTAAAATAAAATCTGTAAGGAAAATCACACTGATTCATCACAACGATCCTTCCACTTGAAATGAGAACATTACCTCCATAAATAGCTCAGAAAATTGTTTCATTTCATCTGAATACGCATTATTTCACATCTGTCAGAGATAGCCGTGTTACAACGCCTTCGTGGGTTCTTAAAGTGATCAAATAATATATATATATATATATATATATAAATAAAATATATATATATAATAGATGGACAATTAATGCATACACACACACATACACACGTAGTCTCGTCGTCGATTGCGATCAGTTCTGTTTTCTGTAATTGTTGAGGAAGAAGGCGATGTTTGAAATGGGAAGTCGACGCAGCTACAGTTTCCGTCCAGATTCATCGCAGAAGACGACGAAGGACAGCGGCAGTGGCCACTCCTCATTGACCAAATCCAGTGCTGCTGCTGGTCATCATCAGTCCGTCGTAGCTGGATCGATCGTTGCCACCAATGACCAGAAGGTCGTTCTCAAGAGTCGCAGTTCACTTCCGGTGACTGGCCAGACGACGTCCAATGGCCTCTTGACCTCCTCGAACGGGGAGCCAGTCCAGAATGGACGCAGCTCCAGCGTTGCCCTGAGTCCGAAGACAACGATTACAACAACAAACGAATCCATAGTTAGGACAGAGAGGAAGAAGACGGAACGACGTAATGGTTCACTGATCTTAAAGAATAGAACAGTCACTGATGTGGAACGGTCAGAGCCACGATGCGAATCCGTCCACATTGAAACAACAAAGACCCTTCCTCCGAATACAACCAACGGACAACGACAACAGCAACAAGACAACACAAGACGCAGTGCTTCTGCTGACCCCGACTGGACACGGTCAGTCATAGGTCAGTCAGGGTCAGTCAGGGTCAGCCATAGGTCAGTTAGGGTCAGGTGAAGTGCTCCGTGATTGGTCACCGTCGTCTGACCTGAATGAAACACCGACGGACAGACAGTCGACGAAATCTTCGCTTCAAGACAACGATGCAACAGAAAGTAACAACAACTTTGATGCAACGAAGTTGTGTGCAACGAAAAACGATGTTGCTTCTGGCTTTTCGTCCGTTGGTCATTCCGGCGACAGAGAGTCAAGAGATGACCATTCCGCTGACCCACCACCTGACTATTTCGATGACCATTCTACTGTCCACATAACTGACCCTGTAAATGACCATTTGGCTGACCCACCATATGGCTGCTTACATGACCATTCTACTGACCATATAACTGACAATGTAGATGACCATTTGGCTCACTGGTCAAGCAATCAGATAGAGAATAGATTGTCCCACCTGAAGGTAGATAGCGATAGTGACGCCACCTGCATTGACCATGAGACGCGCATCAGTGCTGGGTCAACCATCCTCCAGACCTTTGACCCACTTGATGAGAGGGATGCGGCGGCTGCTGAGCCAGAGCATCCCTACTTCGCCCGCATCGCTGCCGAAGCGGTTGAACCAACGCCGATCCTCAGCAAACGAGGAACGATCAGAGGCGTCAGGAACAGAGTCAGGAGTGGCATCGCATCACTAATCGAGAAACACGACGGAAAGAAAACAGTGGTAGGCACTCTACGCTTAATCATCATCATCATCATCATCATCATCATCATCATCATCATCATCATCATCATCATCATCATCATCATCATCATCATCATCATCATCATCATCATCATCATCATCATCATCCTCATCATCATCATCCTCATCCTCATCATCCTCATCATTATCATCATCATCATCATTATCATCATCCTCATCATCCTCATCCTCATCATTATCATCCTCATCATCATTATCATCATCCTCATCATCCTCATCCATCATCATCATCATCATCATCATCATTATCATCGTCGTCGTCGTCGTCATCACCTTCGTCATCATCATCACTACCACCACCGCCACCACCGCCACCATCATCATCATCATCATCATCATCATTGTCATCATCATCATCCTCATCACTCATCCTCATCATCATCATCATCATCCTCATCATCATCATCATCATCCTCATCCTCATCATTGTCATCATCATCATCATCATCATCATCATCACCACCTTCGTCATCATCATCACCACCACCACCACTATCGTCATGCCAAAGATAAAATCCGATAAGAAGATAATCGCTGAAGTCGTGACGATGGCTCTCAGTCACTAAGCCTTCGTCAATCCACTCAACGTAGACTGTGACGGTGTTGGCCAGAGACCTACCAATATCCCCGTCTCCTACGCCAGAGGACATCTCCTCAACTGCCCCACTCCACCCCACCCCACCCCAACCCCACCCCACCCCAACCCCCAACCCACGATTACGAAATGCGATTTCGTCACTCCGATAGCAAACCTCGTTTTCAACATAGTAATATTACTGTAGCTCATTGTTTTCCAGTTCTAATGGTGGCGAGATGTTCTCAATGATTTGCGATTTAAAAAACTGCCCACACACAGACACACACAGACATACATACATGCATTATATAAAAACTTCGTCATCGGGCTGAACTGTGCCTTGTTCTAATTTGTTAACCGTGTAATACTTAAAGTAGTGCACCTTTAGAACCTAGGCCTTAGCCCTTAGGCCTACATATGCACATCAACATCGAGGTTGTTAATATTTATGCATCATACAGCATTATACTTCCTCTTTCTCTTTCTCTGCGTCTTCCTCTTTCTCTTTCTCTCCCTCTTTCTTTCTCTTTCTCTCCCTCTTCCTCTTTCTCTTCCTCTCCCTCTTCCTCTTTCTCTTTCCTCTTTCCTTTCTCTTCTTCTCTCTTTCTCTCCCTCTTCCTCTTCCTCTTTCTCTTTCTCTCCCTCTTCCTCTTTCTCTTTCTCTCCCTCTTCCTCTTTCTCTTTCTCTCCCTCTTCCTCTTCCTCGTGCATATGTTCGACAGGCCTGGATTTCAACGGTCCTGCATAGAAAGAAGTCTGCATATGTGGTAGTGTGGTCGGTCCATCCTCCTGCAATGAATTACGTAACAATCTGCGACATAAACTCCTTCCTCTTCAGCCTCTATTTGCCGCAAGCGACTAAGAACATTAATTCCAGTCGTGATTTCTTTGTGTTTGGTCGGGAGTCTCTCTTGAAGTGGCGCTATATGAGCCTGCACACGTGCACAACTGCACGCTTACATATAACAGTGACAATTTATATGGCGCCGTAACACAGCCATGCCGTTACAAGGGCGCCTTGTATACAATATGTATACAATACATCATACATGCACACATATCCACACATAGGCCTACATGCCATGTTTATACAAAACATATACAAAACATATCCATACATAGGACTGAATCTAGGTCGGTAGATATTGTGGTGTGTATGACGCATGCGTGTAAACGATCGATCGATCGGGGATTGGAGGTCGAAAGGTCATCGATCGGATCAAACATCGATCGGTCTTCATCTGTCAACAAAACCACTTCCACATCTCATCTTCCGTTTACATGAGACGACGCCACATGTCGACGACACAAGACAACTGACCGGACTATGACCTCATCATCATCACAGTTGAAAGAGAGCGACCGTCGACTGATGCCAGATGGGATGACAGAGCAATAGGAGTCATCGGATTAGATTGGATTAAGTTACCAAGGAATAAACAAAGGAATTATTATAAGCAGGAATTAAGCAGGGCACCAAGTTGAGATTTTCAGTCTTTTAAACTTGGATAATAATTATTGTAGGCCTACTTCCAGAATTTTTTCTATATTTTTCAAATTCCGATAAATTTAATTAGGCCTACTTTACTTTCCCCTCAGTTTAGTGAATATATAGCGGTTCATGACCGGATATTTCCAGTATTTACCACATGTGTCATAATATTATATCCGGTGTTTATGCGGTCAAAAGCGAGCGGAGGAGTGATCGAACATTTTCTGGATTTCCAAAGCAGACGAACGCAAATCAAACTCTAATGTTGTTAATATAATGTTGCAGACGAAACAAATGACCACTAATGAGATGATTTAGTTTCCTTTCAGTTACTTAGCTCAGAGGTTCAGAAGAAGAGGCGTGAAACTCCAATTCAGCGTCCGCGCAGTAGTCGGGAGCGCCTCTGAATAGGCAATCTGGTAGTGGCGCTATAACAAGTGTTCAAATACTACAATACACAATATGGGGGGGGGTTGAACCCCTAACGACGACTAAAACACTGATCTTGAAGCTTTTAAGTAAGTAAGTAAGTAGTCTTTATTAGCGCGAGACAAACGTCCACACTTTGCACGAACAATACATGCATACCATACATAAAATAGTGATAAAAGTAACACGACGTCCGTATTGAAAAAACTGATGAAATATTTTCAAACAGTTTGAAAAGTCCGAGCATACAGTTCTAACGATCCCTCCAAACATAACAACATAAACCTTTACACAATGACACGTTATAACAGGCAATTCAGGCTGAGACCAGTTGAGGACCAACGCATGAATCTCCGGACCAGGGCCACACAGGGTCAAGTGGCTTGACCTTCCACAGAGGTCAATCGACCGATCTGGTTCTCTGCTGCGTATAAGTTGAGAGCGACTCTGCTGTGAGCGTCGTTTCAGATAAAAGCAAATATTGGTCAATTGACGACATAAATTCTACACATATGATCCATTTTAGGTCAATGACCTTTTGAGGATTCTGTTTTTGCATAAACACCACTTAGGCTATAGCATAATCTGTCTCTGTCTTTCGTTTTCTCTGTTTCTACGAACGTGATCGCAATCGTAAACTTCACTTTTCTGAATCGCTTCTCTTATCGACTGATTATAACATTCATCGTCATAATCGATATGCAATGTCGTCGATGGCTAATGACATGGTCGAACATTCTCGAAGCGAAACCCGGACACCAGAGACTCCCCCGCCCACAGAGCATTTGACATTCTAGACCTCCTCTGGCTCAGAGAATGTTACAGGTCGATGCAGACTGTCCCAGTCAATCAAACAATCCTTCTGATAATTATCGATCACTGATAAAAGTGAAGTAAGAATAAAACTGATCGATTTACGATCGAATGCAATCAAATTTCAGAGAAGATTCCATCATAGAAGAAGACGAACCACCGTTTCATGAAGACATGTGTCAATCTATTACCTGTAAACAAAGGCGTGCGTAGAATGCATAGGCGTAGCTACATTGAGGCACGATCAGGCAGTTGCCGCCTCTTGCTTTTTTATATACTGGACCGTCTATTGACCAATGACCCCAATGATCAGGGTTTGCCAATGGTCTGTGAAGTTGCCTCCTCTTGAATTTAAGTCTCGTTACGTGCCTGCATGCATGGTAGAATGTGTCTATTTTGAAATATGTTTCAGTAACTGTGGTTTCATTTCAATTGTAAATTTATCTATAGCGTCACTTTAAGAAAGATCGGAGACTTAAGGACCTGCCGACACAAAACAACGATCGATTAGAATGGCTTTCAGACACTTACGGAAATGACGCAGAGAAAGACGAGGAATTAAGCTTAAGGTGCAGCTTATATACAAGGCAGATATTCCAGAAAGATGGACCACAAACAGCAGAAAGGATTCAATGCTGGGTCGTCGAGGGATAAGATGTTCCAGTAGGCGGCGGTGGTAAGACCACGTGACACATGCAGCGCAGCAGAACGAAGTGATCTGCGACAGGGATGACCGAGACCGAGACATATGGCGCCCTAAGATAGAATGCATGGGCAGAGTCCGAAAGACAGTTGCGCTTAAGAAGTATATATGCAGGCGTGCCGCGTGCATTAGGACTCTACCTATCTCTCCCTCTGCCTATCTAAGTAATCTATCTTCTTAGTTGCTGTTTAACGACACTGTGTCATAACAAAGATGACTAGCGTCGCCCTCCTCCTTTATCCAGGCTTGGGACTGGCACTGTCAGAGTGCAAACAGTGGCGGAGTTAAAGTAATCTATCTGTCTGTGCATCTATTTATCTGTCTGTATATCTTGGCTGTCTGCCTAGCTGTCTACCTCTCTTATCTATGTATATATCTCTCTGTCTTTATATCTATCTGTCTGTTTATCTATCTGTCTTTATATCTTTCTGTCTGTTTATCTATCTGCCCTTCCAAATGGGCCTACACATGTATATACAATTATAGGTATAACCGAACGCCTTATTATTGATTTGGTTGCTCTCTTAGAATTATGTTCATCTGGAGAGAGGTCTGGTCGTCCTCTACACGACGAGCGTCACAGCTGTTCGAGAGACCTTCGAGAAATGTCTGCAGGTGAAGCGAATCCTCCAGACTCAGATGGTTGCCTTCGAAGAGAGGAATGTCTTCGTCTCGAAGGACCTCCATCATCAACTCACCGAACGTCTTCACCAGCAATCGGAATCAGCCCTAGAACTACCACAGGTCTTCGTTGATGGATATCACCTTGGGGTAAGAACTGACTTCTTTGGGAGGGTTAAGAACTGACTACTTTTTGGATATAAAATTTATGTCTTACCTATTTGTTTATGTATCCTTCAAGATATACTGACCTATATATGCATTTTCTGTCTGTTTGCTTTTACATGTCTTTACCTGTCTCTCTCTGCTTTTTTGCCTCTCTTTACTTTGTCTCTTTCTGCTTTTGTCTCCATCTGCATTTGTCTCTCTTTGGTTTTCTCTCTCTCTCTACATCTGTCTGTCTGTCTGTCTGTCTCTGGTTTTGCCTCTCTCTAAGCTTTGTCCTTCTCTACATGCACTTCTGTCTCTTTACTTCTGTGTCTCTGCTTAAATTGCTGTCAACAATATCTGTCCATCTCTGTGTCTTCCAATGGTTATGCCATTAATATACGCTCACGCGCGCGCACATAATTTTATACACAATTACACACACGCACATTATACATTAATTTCCTTTAGAAACGTTACTGAAGCTGAAGTACGTCAAATCCTCTGTTCCTCGCCGTCGAAGAGCTGTTCGCTTGATCCTATTCCGACCTTTCTGCTTCGTGAGATGATTGATGATCCACTGCCGTACATTGTCTCCATCTGCAATGCTTCGCTGGATGAGGCAATCCTACCGGCCAGCCAGAAGCGTGCCATTGTCAGACCTGCCCTTAAGAAGTCGGGGCTTGATGTGAACTTACCATCCAGTTACAGACCCATCTCAAACCTAACCTTCATGTCAAAGCTGATTGAGAGAGTGGTTGCTGTCCAGCTGCTCCGATATTTTGAGCAGAATGGTCTGATGCCAAATCATCAGTCTGGCTTTCGCAAGGCACATTCAACCGAGACACTCCTTAGCCGTCTTCTATCAGACATCAATCAGGCTATGGATTCGGGCAGGGTTACACTACTGGCTCTTCTTGATGTGAGCGCTGCCTTCGATTCGGTAGATCATCAGATACTCCTTACAAGGCTTGCGGCATCATACGGGATCTCAGGCCGTGCATTGGCTTGGTTCTGCTCCTATCTTGAGGGGCGGACCATGAGGGTGGAGATTGGAGATGACAAGTCGGTCTGGGCGCCTGTTGTTTGTGGTGTTCCTCAGGGCTCAGTCCTGGGGCCACTACTTTTCATTCTCTACACAGCTGACCTCTATAATGTTGTAGCGTCGCTGGGTCCCACATCTCATCAGTTTGCTGATGACCTTCAACTGTATTTGTCCTGTCGACCTGAGGATTCAGTGGTATGCGCGCAACAAATGCATTGTGCACTTGAGACGGTGCATCACTGGATGTCTGCCAATCGTCTTAGACTCAACCCGAGCAAGTCACAGTTTATATGGTTCGGTACAACACGTGCACGTTGTAGGATCGATAAAAATGCTCTTGCATCGGCATCCCTTACTGGACAGTCCTGTAATGTGGTGAGGGACCTTGGGGTGCTTCTTGATGGTGGGCTTACGATGGCTGATCATGTGTCACATATCTCCAGGATTAGCTATTATGAGCTCAGGCAGATCCGAGTTATACGGAGAACGCTGTCGCTAAGCGCTGCGGCTGTGCTAATACACTCCTTTCGTCCTCACACGTCTTGACTACTGTAATGGGGTCCTCCTGGGCCTCCCTGAGTTCCGTCTTCATCAACTTCAGCTCGTTCAGAATGCAGCAGCCAGACTGCTGGCTGATCTACCGAGATATTCACACATATCTGACTACATGCGACGTGAGCTCCACTGGCTTCCAGTTGCTGATCGTGTGCAATTCAAAATTGCTACGCTGGTTTGGAAGGCTACGACTGGTACTGCTCCGGACTACATTGCTGAACTGTGCCTTCCAGTTGGCACTCAAACTGGTCGGCGGGCTCTCCGGTCTGCCTCGCGAAATGACTTGATGATACCGTCGTTTCGAACCACCACCAGTCCTGTGCTCGTCGGGACTTCTCGATTGCGGCACCACGGATCTGGAACGCTCTTCCGCCGTCTGTGCGTGCTGCACGCGGCTATATATGGTTTTCTCTAAACTCTTAAAGACGCATTTTTTTCAGCTGTTTGATGGCCACGTGTTGAGCGCTTCTGAGAGACTCTTAAGTGGCGCTTTATAAATGTTTTGTTACATTACATTATAAGCAGAATTCCTAATGCAATTGTTATTGTAATTGTAAATGATGTAAAGAAACATAATTGTATATAGAGCAACATGAAACAATGGCTGATTGTTGTTTTTAAAATCTCAAAGGATGCCGAAGAAATCGAGCGACTGAATGAAAGCGGAGTTTTACGAAAAATATTCAACAACTTCAAGGTAGGCCTACATTCAGGATATAAACCCTATACCCCGTCGACAGTCGATCGAGTCGAGTGTATACGATCGACTTGGCTCGGCCGACGATCGACTCGATCGACTTCGTCGACTCGCCGACCTTTCGACGACTCGATCGATTTGGCTCGGACCACGATCGACTCGATCGACTGTAGTCTACTTGGCCAAAATTGCTGACGACTGTTGCATTCTTAGATTCCAGTACCTAAATTACTCATGAATTTCAATTGCACACTCTTCCTCAAACTGTCAAACTGTAATTGAACTGGTAAGTAACATTTCAGGCACTATAATGATATCGTGGTGTGCCTGTGGTTGACTTGTAAGGATTAAGCCTAGCTTAATCCGTCGGCAAGAGGACATGTAGTGTCTATATCACATCCTTCTCAGAGGCGCTATATAAATCTTCGTAATGAATTAGAGTTAGTTCAAGAAACTTGAGACTTCTCACGATTACTGAAGTTAGTTAGAAATTCAGGATTGGAACCTCTTGGAGGGTTTTGTCACAGTGCAGCATATGCTCCAGATTACAGACATACAAATGCTCGAAATCTTCTACTAAAATTGCAAGTAAGCTTATTTTCCCACGAATCCGCATGACGCTAATAATTGGCTAATTGCGTTTCATTTATTGACATTTCCAATCATGAAGGTAACAATGTAGGTATTTTTGGTTTTGCGGCTCCCATTAATAGGCCTAGGCCTACTCACTGTAGAGTGGACCAAAATGTTGCCACACATCCGAATGAGAAGTCGACGCATTCAGTCTTGTTCCAACGTACAGGCTTTCGAACGTTTTGAGATCATCGTTACTGACTACAGAGCTAAACTTTCCTGCAACTACGGCATTCTTAACGTATCTTAATCGCTCCAATTTTCACCGTAAAACTGTGAAAAAGTATCTATAACTTCCACTAATAAGAATTAAAGCGCCAAAAGGTTAATTATTTGCACTGAACTTCATATTAGGTTCATACGGTAGTCGTGTGTTTACACAGAATTACGTCATTATACCATAGGCCTAAGGTCTGTCATTCTGTGAAAAATGGCAAAATATTTCAGAGTCGAGTCAAGTCAAGGAAAAAACGATCGACTCGACTTGGCCGAGTTCACGATCGACTCGATCGGCGAGTCGATCGAGTCGACGAATTTTCGATCGACTCGACTTGGCCGAGTTTACGATCGACTCGATCTGATCGACTCGATCGGCTGCGAGGTATAAATATTATTAAACCCATCTAGCGGCCATAATGAGGAAATATATTAGCCTGCGATTTGTAAACCACAAATAAACGAAGAAGGACAAATTTATGCTCTCTCTTAAAAAAATTAAACTCTCGACTAATTTAGCAATAACTTAATAGTATTATTACTTTGCACAGATTTTACCCATCTAGCCTACAATACAATGCAACTGTAATTTGATAATGCCCTCCTTATCTCCTTATACGAAGTTCAGGAGTCCACGTTGAAGCTGGGCAAATATAAAGAGCCATAAGTAGAGTGAAAGAGTCTCGCTAAGAATGTTACGAACATGAAGAGGGGAGAGTTTCACACGGAGAATCAAGCAACTGTATAAATTTGCAATTAAATTTGCAGTTGCGAATCATAGAACAATGGCCAAGGTTATTCGTGCTTATATTTTTCTTTGTTCTTTTCCTGCATAGATATATAGTAAAGCAGCCAATTTCATTATTGGCTGTATTGTTCTTTTCCTGTCTAGAGTGGACAACAACTAAGTTTTATTAATAATCGTGTTATTAATTATTTTCCTCTGTAGGAAGTGCAACATCCAAAGTGTTATGGTTGTGTTGTTCTTTTCCTCTGTAGAAAGTGCAGCATCCCAAGTGTTGTACTCGTTGTGGTGGCTATCGCTACATTCCCTGCATTTCGTGCCACGGAAGTAAAAAGTCTCGTCGCAACAATTTTACGAATGAGTTCTGTGTCCTGCGTTGCACTTCCTGCGATGACAACGGTCTTGTGAAGTGCGAACAGTGCAACATCGTCATAACCCCTGGTGACAACGACCCCCAGCCAGGGGTCATGGGGAGCTCCTGCATCTGACCAGAACGGCCCCACAATGGACCGCGGCGTCGGCGGCGATTCACCCCAATGTAGATGGATCCCTTTGACGACTGCGTAGCATAGCATTCACGTAGGCCTAATGTTCCCCTTTGACCTCCAGGACAGAGGTCAACAGAGGTCAAGTGACCGGTTTCGATGAATCGGTGAATGTCCACAGACCGATCTTTCTTCGTCGGAATTTCATTTTCTTTTTCTCGAAAGCCAGTCACAACAACTACTCAGCTGAGAAGAGGAAAGTCAAAGCTCTTATCGCCACTTTTGATACCATGGATGCCATTCGTGGTAATTAATAATTAATTAACAACGAAAAACAATTTATTTGATAAGCGAACATGCGATCGATGAGGTCATAGTTATTAATAGATTTATCTCGTTGCAACACTTGTCTTTTAAGCTGATGATTTGACCTTTGAACCCACTGCAGAATAATTAGGCCGTATACTCTCTTCACCTTATCAACTAAAATGTGATGATTATTTACAACAATGACCTCATCACGTCCTCTTGTATATACAGCTAATATAAATTATTTCTATTATTAAATTACTATTAATAATAATAAAAGAATGGTCCTTCTTTGTTCATCCCGGGGAACAGTCGATCATCGCTGACTATAATATATGGATTGATCCAAGTACTTCGTTTCTCCATTGTCGTCTAAGTCTTCGGTGCCCTGCAGAGCAGCGTCAGTTGAAAGTACGACGCAGATTATACAGAGACACCTTATGCAACCGCGTACATTTATAGAGCGCTACTTTGTGAAATCTCAATTAAAAACCGGAAGTTACACTGTAATTGTAAACTCCAAACTTCTAAAGCGCCACTCGAAAGCAAAACGCAGGGTACCATTTATTCACGAGCGCTGCGTCAAGTCAGAGGGTCTTCCAAAGGACAGTGCATGGTTAAATTATTGCTCATCCAGACGAGGCAGATCTCCAAATCTTTACAAATCTTAAACTTGGGCCGAACTCTAGCGAATCTATAATCGATTTATTCGCTATTAAATTTTGTTATTCGGATAAGCCCAGAATGTGTGAAACAAGGTGCGTGCATAGGCGTAACTTGTAACAGAAACACGTTTAGGGACGCCGGGTCTACACTTTTGGGTGGTGCTGGATCTCAAATCTGACGTTCTGAATCTGCAGATGATATATATTTTTAACTGACAAAGGGTAGTCACAACGTCAACCTGAGCCCGGTTTGCAGAGGTCACAAATCAATCATAATAACAATCTTCGTTTATTGATTCAAACTGACATGAACTCCACACATGATTACTTGCTGTATGAACGGATGGTAATTTGGGTACGTCAGTCACATCATCATTTTTGCTTCAATAGAAGTGGGATTGACGAAAAATAATTCTTCCTTAAAGAGAAGTTGGATTAATGAAATTTATTTTGGTTAAACAGAAGTTTGATTGCTGAATTTTTTTGTCGTAAATGGAAGCTGGATTGATGACAATTATCACGGACATTGCATGGTAGCCTGCTTAATTACCATGCGTCAAGACGTTAAACTAATTTACCAACCTAAACTACGGAATAACCATTTAGCGTTGATAATGTTGATTATTGGTAGTACAGTAGCAGCATAACGATATTCATTTAAAAGCCGCAGTAAAAGCCGGACAATGCGTAGGCTAGCTTGTCTCTGAGGTTTCGACGCTGCTAGTCTCTTGTCTCATTCGCAACTGGACTTAGAACACGATCAAACACTCTCTGGACAACCCTCTGATTTAACGCAGCGCTTGAGAATAAGCTGGTGTCCTGCGCTTAGCTAGCGTTCCAGTAGTAGACCTACGTTAAAAATTTGGAGCGGATTGGTCACCACCACTTTCTGGAGCAAAGTTACGCCCTTGGGTGCGTGTGGTCGATTATTGTAACCGCAGAAAGTTAGAAACACGTTTAGGGACGCCGGGTCTACTCTTTTAGGTGGCGCTGGATCTCAAATCTGACGTTCCGAATCTCAGAATATTGTCATCTATCAGGCTGGATCCGATTGAATTTAACAATGGAGGCCTGAGCCCGGTTTTCAGAGGTCACAAATCAATCATAATAACAATCTTCGTTTATTGGTTCAAACTGACATGAACTCAGCATGATTACAAGTTGTAGGAACGGATGATCACAAGTTAGTAGCCTACAGAAGTTGAAGTTAACTGTATGGCAGCCATTCAAGGCGCCAATCTGTCCTACTGCTCAGTTTACCAACGCCATCTGGCGAATGAAAGGCTGGTTCGACCTCTGGGAGGGTAGCGGGAATCGATCCCGCGTCCAAGCTGATCTTCTGCTCTTCGTGCCGGAGTGTTAACCATTCACCCTCCCATTCAACGATTACCCTCCGCTTCATCTTAGCTGTCAATTGTTCCAATCTGCGCCCATCTTCGGCATTTATACAGCCCCACCAAAAGACCTTTGAGGCATACATGGATGAGCAGCTGTGAAATGGTTTTCGTGTTTGCGACTTCGCAAATGGAGGCAGAGGAGAGACCGTGCATGGGACCCTAGAAGTAACTCCGAGGAGACCAGACATGGACGATGGGCATGTAGAGAAAACAGCATCAGTTACATGACAGGACATTCTAAGATCCGATCGAGCGATTCGAGCGGAATGTGTCTCAATGACACCAAGTAGGCCTATACCGCATAAAGGATTCATAGGACACTAAATCTTAATATAGGCCTAAACCTAAGAATTTAAATTTAAAGCATAGAATGGCATTGTATGCAAATTAAAGGATACATACATAATTAAGCCTATAATATTATACAAGAATGTATGTATGTATCTATGCATATATGGCATTGTATGCACATATCTATGCAAGACAGTATAAACTGCGGGCCCAGGTGCTGCAGCACCCATAGCATCCCCTTAATACGGGCCTGTATGCGTTTATACATAGGCACTATAGGCCTATGTCCGCTCCGTCGCCTGTAGTAGTTGGAGGAATGTCACAGACATTCGCTAGATGTCACTCTTCAGCAGGAAGATTACACGACCATTCGCCAGATGCTGCATTCGTCGTAATGAAATTAATAATAACAATAATTAATAATAATAATAATAATAATAATAATAATAATAATAATAATAATAATAATAATATCATCATCATCATCATCAACATCATCATCATCAATTGCATTTCGTATTACTTGATGTATGTTCAGCGGAGTGTGTGAATCTTCTGCAACCGGACATCAATAAAGAATAATGGGGGACTCATAAAAATGGCTGCTATTTAATCGCCAGGATGGCATTTCGTTTGGCTACTCTAGGTAACATTGTGTGCTCTGTATGTGCAGTAGGTTTATTTCCTAGACATCTTAGATTTAATATATGATGTCTATGGTTTATTTACGCTAAAGTGACTTTACAGAGGGCTGCTTAGACCACATCACATACTGGCGACGCCGAAGCGCTTAAAGGAACTGCTCACTGAGTCCCCCATTCTTAAGCCGAATTATTTACTTATTATCATTATAATTATATATTTATTCATTAATAACTTCCGTCTAAGCCATTATAGTAAATAAATAAAAATGAGGGTATGAGCGAAGTATGCAAGTAATGAATGTCGATTGTCAATGGTCAAATCCGTGGTTTAGTAAAAGAGGCCTAGACTATAATTAACACGTGACTTTCTAGATAATAATAATTAGCAGCTGGTCTCAGAGGAAGTCGGTTCGTTATACTTTATGAGTATATAATAGGCCTATTATTTAACCGTTGGAGAATAGCCTATATATATGTCTGTCGTCGACTGCAATTCCACAAAGATTGGACGATCAAGATTCTTTCAGAACTTGTAGAAGACGTCAATCCTCTAGGCCTAGTTTAGGCTATTGATCTGAAATTGTAACGAAGGCGTTTATATAGTTAGGCCTACATAGTGATGTACCGGTCAATGCATAGGCTATCTTATATTAGCCTATAAGATATATATATATATGCACCCACAAAGTAATGAACTTATTCAGAAAGATATGAACCTGGACCTTCTATCCGTTCTGCTCGGTCGCTTGCGTCATTTTGTTCTCAACTTAAGGCTGACCTCTTTCAACTTTCTTATCCACCATAGACTGCCTGGGCTGCCTCTTTGTTTTAGCCCATAGACTGATCTTCCGGGATACAGGATGTTAACTTGATTGCAGCTTGGTTTTAGTGCGCCATGGATTATATGCTGGTTTCTAAGACATTTTCCTATCTATAGTTTAATTTTGTCAAAGTTAGTATAGCAGATTTTACACAACGCTGTTCTTCAACGGTAGGCCTACGTAGTCTTTCCTTTGAGAACCAGGACGTCATCATGCTCTCAAAAATTCATCCGTGACATTTTTAACAGACGTCATTGGACCATAAAAACCGCTCAGCATGTTTAAGTCGCCAGCTGGACTTCTTTCCAGGCAATCACAGTAACGTCAAGATATAGGGCCTATGTATCATTATATAAAACAGATGAAAGATTTCACGAAGTCATGACCAGAATAGGGAAACGGGGTCCCAGCTTATTCACTAGCGATGTGTCATTTGTCAGTGGGCTGTTCATGGATATCAAGTGAAGAAGAAGCCAGAGAAGCCAGGGACAGAAGGGGAACGATTCGTCGGTTCATTATTGGTGCGTGATTTGTATAGGTATTGCCGTATTGGTAATTGAACCGTGACGTCGTTGTCGTGTCAACGGACCGTGAAGTGATGACTTGTAAGGCTATAAGGCATCGATGAAAGAATCCTTCTGACTTAAGTCACACTGATGCAGAGATAATTGTCTGCAATTTGTAAGTGTTAAAAAGATCTGAGACGATTTCCCTTAGATACAAATTTCCTTGGCCCATCCTCGGAAATCGATCCTCGGATGGCATCAGAACATCCTTGCCAGGATGAACATATAGAGCCCACGTGGGACTCATGTGGGACCCGTATAATTGTGGAACCCATATGCATTCCATATAAAGCTCATGGCAGGGGCAATATCCCCCCTTCAGATGGAGACCGTCTGCCACTGATTCCGTCTCCTCACGAACGAAGGAAGTGTGGGTCTCCATTAGGATTTAGGGTTTTCATGGCGAACACCCACACGCACAAACAGACACAGCACACGCACACACACACGCACACACACACACACACACACACACACACACACACACACACACACACACACACACACACACACACACACACACACACACACACACACACACACACACACACACACACACACACACACACACACACACACACACACGCTCTGGGTCTGCCACTGGTTCCGATGACCGTCACCTGACGAAGGAAGGAATGCGTCTCCATTAGGACTGGCGTTTTCACTAAGCCATAGAACACGAATGCGCGCACGCACATGGTGTGTGTGTGTATGTGCGTGTGGGCCTGTGTGCTATGCTGTCATCAGATCATCGTAATCGTAAGCTAGAAACTTCTACAGCGCCCACGAAAGCGAAGTCGCGGGAACCAGCTTATTCACAGGCGCTCAATCTAAACAAAATCGATAGGCAGAGGATGAAAATCCAGAGTGTCAGGAAGGCAGACAGACAGGCGGCTATCGTTGTTAGCGATGTTTCACCGCTGCCGCCGCCGACAGGACTGGTGTCTGTCCGTCGTCCTAACAACTCCTTCGTACCAGCTGCAGGCTCCCTACCGACCGACCGACAGACCGACCGACCGACGGAGAGACGAGGAGGCCTGCAGCTGCCGATGCCTCCTCATCCGCCAACTGACTAACAGTCGTCGGTGGCCTTTAAACTTCACCGCTTCAGCCACACTTTGTAAGGGTCGGACGGAGGAAGTCGGTTAAACCAGTCTCTTCGTCGAAGTGGGTCAGGTCGACGGGGACAGAAGACGAGAAGAGGAGAACGGACGGTCTATGACAGACAAGGGCCGCCTCATTGTTCTTCGAAAAAGTTGGGTTCACGGCGTTTCCTCTGGCGGAAGCAGCGTCTCTAGCCCAATGTCGTAGGCAACCAAAAACGTCTAAAACGCACAGGGTTGGGTATGACAGCCTTTGTATAATTTAGTGATGACAAGCTGACGTTAAACCTAAGGCTGGCGTTTCAGATGTAATCCTACAAGGGAGCATAACATTTAGTCGTAGGCCATAAATCTTGCTGCACTTAATGCGATTGCTCATTTAGCAGAGGCACCAGTCTGCTTTGGCTGTGAAATAATGAATAATGAACTAGAACACTTAATAATTAATATTTACCTGATTTGGGTCTTAGCTGCTGCTGCCAGCGACCTATCAAGTCATGTATAAATTAACAAATTAATGAATAATTTATCAATACCTGGCTTGGAAGGTACGAGCCACGTGACCAACTTCATGAATAATTTAGTTTTCAGCTGTCACGTGGTCCATAGGTAATGAATAATTCATATTTCTTCTCTTTTCATCCGTGGCGGCCATCTTGATTTTCGGGGCTAAAGAAGAAGAAGATAAAATGACGGTGGTAAGTGGGTTGGAAAGGATTCGTTGTTTCTCTGTTTAATAGGGTTTCTAAAGACACGATCCCATCAGAGACGGTCTGAGTAGATGGTCGCCTTCGTTCCGTCTGATAATAAGTGCAGCTTTCTCACTTGATGAGAGAACCCCGTGATCGACGAATCGATCGATCGAACCGTAAATGTAGAAACTACGGCCAAACGTAGAGAAATAAATATTCTCTCTTCTGACGACGAAACATCTTTTAACGGGAAATCTCGACAGTTTTGCCTTTTAAAACATGTTTTATTTAATAAAGTGAAGGATTTTGAGCGGACCCGGTGCTCGATCGTCTTTTCTTCGACGTTTTACATGAAGGCACCGTATTATCGCCATGCCAGAGCCACTCTAACCCATCGGGGGGTAGCCTAGTGGGAGCGACGAAGACTCAATCTTTCCCTCTGTTGATGTCTCGTTGTCTAAATATTAGGCGTCGATTTGTAGACATTTTAGGATTCACGATTCCAAGTGATACTGTTGAGATGTTTAACTTTGTTTTGTTGGTTAAGCGATGTATTTGTTCGAACGGGACAAAAGCCTCAGGTGATTATGAGTTGCTGACTAATGGAATAAGTTATAAAGTGAAAACCCATTTCATGATTAGTTACTATTTTTGGCTATTTTAGGCTTCCAGATGGGTGAGAGCATTTCTTACGTACTCTTATGTAATGATTTAGTTAGTTGGTCTTAGTTTGTCAAAACGAATAATCGGGAAGTCGGTTATCTATCATTTACGATTGTTCACCCTTTATAGCATATCGTTTCAGCATCACAAATTGATTTCAGTGTTAAGATGTATAGTTTGCACACACTAGAATACAAGTTTGTAAAATAAGCATAAAACAACCAGAAACAAAATTTATTCGGACAAAACAGGAATAAATAAGAAGCTAAAATATTGATATTGGAGGTCTTTGGTTAGTTCTCTTCTTAAGTTGAATAGCATTTCGAATGGTCATTTGTTTTCCTAAGATCATTCAAAATAAAAATTTCTCTTGCGATGAATTACGAGCCAGGAAAACCTTGCCAGAAGTGTGGCTGATCTGAAAATTCCGTGACAACTTGACAAGAATCGACTGAAATCTGTGACTTTAGTGCCAACAATCAATAAAGAAGCCACCAGCTACAAATCTCATCAACTTCAGCAGTCCAGCAAGATGGAAAGACAATCCATTTTTACGGACTGGAGTTATCGGATGTATTTCCACTGCACTGGCTTTCCACTCCAAATTAAAGTCCACTTAGAGAATTCCTGCCCATTATCCTTCGACTTCAAAAGTTCTTGTCGTTCACTGCATGCGCAATTTCCCATGACCATCTCTGGACAACCCCTCTGACTTGACACAGTGCTCATGCTGTAGTGTAGCGCTTTGGAAATTTAGAGTTTACAATTACAGTTACGATTTTAAGGAAGGATCAGATTGATTGGTTAAGATGGTTATATTGCTGATTCATAATATCACATTGAAAAGGCATTAGTTGGAAAAGAGAAGCCTTTTTGTGTGTGCAAAATAAGATAAAGGACCTGCAGAACCAGTGATAGCGAATTCATGAGACATGGTTTGTTGCGTTTACAAGGCACATAAATCAAAAATCTTTTTATTTGATGTTGTGGGAACAGACGTCGACAGATTTAGATGCAGTGTATTTGGTTTCTGTTGTAGAATTAAAGAGAGACAATTGGAGTTCTTAGCAAAAATGGATGGCCCGCCACCTGCCAAGAAAGCACGAAATGAATCACCAGACTTAAACACAGGTTTTCATCATCTCAAAAGACATCGTTAAGCATTTATCTGATTTAGTTACATTGCGTTACTGACACCGAATGCATCTCGACCTAAGAGCATCTGGATTTCATCCGCATATTTAGTATTGTAATTGTAATTGAACGTTTATATAGCATCACTCAGGCTGACTCAGCGATCGGAGGTGCTCCTGACCCAGGTCAGTGCTGTCTTTAACGTATAAGATAGTCTTCAGGCATTTCCGAAACAGAAAGAGAGGCTGAGGAACTGAAGACACGATTCATGCGGAAGATGGTTCCACCTATGGAGGGGCCGACATAAGCAAAGCTTCTGGATTGAGTAGTTGCACCACGCATGCGAGGGACAGCCAGAAGGCCTCTGGCTGCTGAGCAGAGAGCAGAGTGACCAGGGAGTGTAGAGATCGATGTACATAAGGTCTGAAGGTATGAAGGAGCTACATCGAGCAGAGAGTTTCACATCAATCCTTGTCATTGTACCTTAGTACCCTCGTAGCCGTTTCATTTATGACGTTCTGCTATTTTGGAATCGGTTGATGAACGCTTTTGCCAGTTACAGTCGATCCTTTCATTCTCTGTCTTAACTATTTGGAGAGAGACAGTTGTGCTATTTTGTTTTAGTTTATTTATCTTAGATTGTTTGCAATTTATGTTACATGGTTATGTATATATTATATACATACATATATAGACTGATCTGGTGTTTAGGGCTTAAGGTATGCTTTAGGTTAAGGGCTTAGGTTATGCTTTTTGATATTATGACTTAGGTTTTGATTTTATACCTTCAGTGTTTGACAGATCTATGCCTTGTGTATGATGATGATGATTGCATGGAATGAGGGGCTTAGGTGACAGAACAACGAGGATTAGTGTTATGGCTGTAAGTAGAAACTCAGATCCAGTGTATTCAGCCTCTGTTCTTTCTCTTTTGACTGACTGCTGGGTCTTTCTCTCGTCTTTGTAGATCTCTCCTGGAATCCGCTTGAGATTAACTCGGAGCTGCCAGATGAACTCGGCAGCATCAACTGCCAACCGGTTTCCACGGCCACCAGCAGCAGCAGCATCAGCGCCAGCATCAGTAAGAAGGTCGATGACACGATCCAAAGGAACCACAATCTGTCGCAGCTGCTCAGCTCCAACACTGACCTTCATGGACCGACCCCTCCTTCAAACTCGTCGAACATGCCTTCATCACGGCAGATGATTGCCATCAACCAACAACAGTTTCGACATCAGTTGCATTCGAACCAGCTTCCGCAACAGCAGCAGCATCATCACCAGCCGTATTCGCTCTCGATGGCCGCAATGGCCAGACCCGGTCTGATGCCCGGGTCGTCGCACGCGTTTGCCAACAACAGCGCTAACAACATCTACAGCCAGAATCCACTTCCTGGCAGCTATGGACCGCGCCAATCCGCTTATGCGTCCATGCGGTCGATGTCGAATAACACCAATTACTTCCAACATAATTCTCGAATGACGTCCTTAAATGGTACCGTATACTCGCCGCACGGGGCCAACGGGCCTCCGATGGGGCCTGGGGATGCGGGCTTCGGCGGAAGCCAGTTTGTCCCATCGGTAGGTGGAGTAGGAGATGCTATGTACTGTAACCAAGTTCCAACGGGAAACAAAATGTCGATACAGGTAGTTAATGGGTCTGTGTTAGGTCAGCAGCAGCAGCAACAACAGCAGCAGCAGCTGCGCCCTGGTAACGATCTGAAGAGCTCGATGACTATGTCCGTTGGTGCCAACTGTGAAGCGATGTACAGTTTGGGAAATGTGACGAATGCGGCCGTCAAGAACGCAGTTGCCATGCCTTTGACTCCAAAGCCAGGCGTCATGTCACCTGAAGCGATCGTTGGAGTGGTAGGTCTCTCATTCTGATCGGGGTGGGGGGGGTTGTCGTAGCCAGTTGGTTGGGTATTGTCTGGACATTTTTATAGCTGTACTAGTGGACTATTGCTCATCACGAACCACAGCTTCTCTTTTCACTGGTAAATCCCAGCGTATCATACAAAGCAGTTGCTCAGTATCTGAGCAACGGAGTAGCTACAGCTGACAACGGTTGCTGCTGGCTGTTGTTACGTCATTGCTGCAGAGATCAGAATGGCTGGCAACGTTCTTGTTTAATATTCACAACATTAGCTGCGCAGTTGATTGTTGTTACATTGTATTTCAGTGGTTGGCCATTAGACTAACGGACTCCTGGCCTTGACGTCCCAGCTGTTTGATATTAGAGTTTCATTTCATTTGCCTTTTTTTGGTTGTGCATATCTAAGGCATGTTCAGCATCTTAATTATTCAGTTTCTGAATGAAATGTTAAGAAGGAATGATTCGATTGTTAGGTGCTATGATGTCTCTCTTCTATTGGTTTGTGTGTAACTTTGATGATTGCAACTGTTTCCGTCTTACAAAGCCGTCTTCTTCTGCCTCCTCCATTTCTCACATCTCTGATGAGTGAATGAGGCTTGTGATCTTATTTAACTACAGACAACAGATGTCCACTGTCCAATCAGACCTCGAAGAACTAGGCCTCAAATATTACACCAGACTGTTAATGGATGAGAGGCCATAGAAGGTGACTTAGTCTGGTTATCAGTCCAGTTGAAATGTAGCAGGATAACCGTGCGTCGTCTCACGTTACGGGAACCGTGACCTGCTACTGCTGCCTGAATTTGGAGATGACTTCAGTCTTCAGATCTGTGGTGATTTGAATGAGGATCATGAGATGTGAATTGATCTTGCGATTTGATCGTGTTGACTTGGATGAGGATCATCTGATGTTTGAATGATTTGAATAGATCGTATGATTTGATCATGTTGACTTGAATGATGATTTGAATAGATCGTATGATTTGATCATGTTGACTTGAATGATGATTTGAATAGATCATTTGATGATGATGACTTGAATGATGGATGATGATCATGTGATTTTTGTTGTGACGTAGTGTCCGGTCTCACCAGCCATATCGACGGCCGAAGCGCTTGACCCGTCGTCGGTCAAAGCGGACAAGCGACGGGAGATCCAGAACCAGCTCATTCTTCTCTTGCACGCTCACAACTGCATCCGCCAGGACCAGTCGAACGGTCTGTCGCAAGCGTGCAATGCTTCTGAATGCATCCAGATGAGAGCCATTCTCAAACACATGAGTCAGTGCGTTGAGGGACATGCGTGTAAAAGTAAGCTCCTCATCAATCACGCATTAGTATATATGAAGATTTGTGAAGTGTGGATTAGTATGACTAAACACACGGCAAATGTAGCGGATCGGTATAGTCAGATGATGTGAACAGGTAAGAACTTTTTAATTTCTTCCAGAATCTTTTGATAGAAAACTCCGGAATGTCATGGAGTTCGATGGTCAGCGCATTCCAAACCAGACGTAATACATGCAAAGGCATCGTGTCGTTTTAAATGATCAAATGGAATCTTTTATGCGATTCTCAAAGTTAGTGTTGTATGGCAGTTCAGATAACGAGAATAAGAAAGATGATTGTGGAGAGTGTGTAATAACTAGTGTAGTTATATTTGTCATCGATTTGTTCATTCAGAGCATTTGTATAGCGCCTCTATAAGATAACTAAACCCTAGCAATGTTCCCAGCCGAACTCCGACTGAAAAGAACAAGACTTTTCAAGTGTTTATAGAAAGTGCGTGCAGAATCGCTAACTAAGACAATGCGCAGATCCTAATGTAGATGACCCAACCACTGAAAGAGTGCAGTGCTTTGTTGTCAGTGTGTGCAATAGTAGCCCCATATGTAGACAACATTTGTTGTAGAAACCAATTAATCGTCCAATTAAGACGATTAAGACTCATCCAGTTGAATCCGAGGCACCAGGGAGCCACCTATGAGAAACGGTTTTCTTTGCAATATGGCTTCTTTTATTTGGTTGATATCCTACACCTTCAGAGTCCCTGCTTCCCTCATGGCTAAGTGGTTACGTAGCATCTTATGACCTGAGCTCCTTCCTCAGTCTTTCCTTATTTCTGTTCTGCGAGCGCTGAAACCCAGTTTCTTTAATGCTGGTTAAATTCCTTCGTTAGGTCGGTCATTAGCGTCTGATGAATCTCACTTAAAGAGACGTTTTATATAAGTCATGTGATGACTATCAAACGATGGCTGACGTTGTTTCGTTCTTCTCTTTTCAGCCGCTCGCTGTGTCCTACTCCGGCGAATAATCTTACACTTTAGAAATTGTCAGAATTCGAGCTGTCTAGTCTGCTCTCCCGTCAAGAACAAACGAACTCACATGATGCTCTCGATGGCCGCTCCTCCTCCGAGCACGAGCGCGGCTCCTTCCGTCGAGTCATCGACGTCGGCTCAGCCGCAATCAAACGCCAACGCTCTCACGAACATCGACATGTACCAGGCGTGCATGACCCTCGGCCTTGACCCCAGAGATCACATGAATCCCGTGACCCCGACGACTCCTCAGGGGTCGGGGTCAGGGGTCGGCCGACTGACCTCGACGTCGTCTCTTGGACCAACGTTGGGTAACCACAAGACGTCGATCGCTGCGTCGTCTGCGTTACTCGCCGAACATTCGAATCAACTCTGTCTGCCTTCGTTGGACGGCGTCAATGTCGGTGACAATGCGTCGCGTCCAAGAAAACCGTGGCATCTGGACATGACCGACAATCATCGCGAACACCTCGTACAAAAGTTGTAAGTTCTTCTCATCTACTTATTTGTTGGTGACAGGTGGTTCTGTCAAAGTGGAGCAATGCTGTCCATTGCCATTGCTCTTGTTTATTGGTATTGGTATTATTATTTTCTGTTATTATTGTTATTATTACTATTTTTATTACTGTTATTTTTATCATCATCGATACTATTATTATCACCATAACTGTTACTTTTATTATTTGTTGAGCTACAACTGCTAAGGGGTAATGTTGTAAGATTTATAAAGCACAGATTTCTAAGAGTAAATACAGACAGATTGCACATCATATCAGATGAATTGAGTATTGAACGTAGACCATGAGAAAGGTCACTGGGTCATGACAGTCATCCAACTGTTCTAGATGGATGCGTGTTAGACCAGTGATGGGTCTGTTGTTGGTAATGTGGGTCTGCCATTCAGTTTCTGGGTGTTCTTGATAGCGATCTCTCTCTCTCTCTCTCTCTCTCTCTTTCTCACAGAACCTGCCAATCATAGCAGCATCTAATATAATCTGGAAAATTCTGTAGCGCCGCTGATTTAGCGTTCGCCGGCCGAGAGTTTTTCGAGGAGTGTTGCCAGCAGCAGGACAGAACGAACCGGCTGAGGCACCAGTATGACCACCATACGACCACCACCACCAGCAGTCCAACTGCACCACCACCACCAGCAGCAGCAGCAGCCATGGGGCACCAGCGGTACTTTGGAAATGACTCTAAAGCGCAATCCTTGTAAGTTGACCGTCTCTGTTGTAGTGCTTCCGTAATTGATAAAACACCGATCGTGACATTTGCCTCAATTGCTAATCATTTTCGTTATTCTGCTGTTTCTATGGTAACGTGTGCGGTTGTCTTGGAAATCGTAGAAGAAAGAGATGCTAGGTCGTGCAACGAGATTCGAGCTTTAGACGGATGTTGCTGGCAAGTCGAGACTGGACTAGCACAGAGAGCGTCTCTGAGTACATAATATCTTAAAGGGGCGCTATATAGATGTTCAATTACATCAACTGCATTAGTGTGTTAAGAAAGCAAATCCTTTACAGGTGTCAGTCTAAATGGGAAATGCTTTAGGAGATGTGAAACACATTTAGCACATTTCTTAACTTCCATAAAACTCATCCAGATCTCCCACAGATAGATCGGTTGGATGACGTGCTAACTCTACCACCAGAGTCCAGTGATGATGTTATACTCCAACATACCCACTGGTGGTAGCCATTTACTACCAAATTAAGGATGGATGGCTGAGTGAGCACCGAGTAGTATGATATTTCAACTGTCGTGACCCATCACAGTGTGAATGAGGCTCACAGTATTGATTGACTAATGATGAGAGTGGACTAAATGCGACTGGGAAGCCAATGCAGCTCGTCGTTAAAGTGTTAAGTTCATTGGCGCTGTGAGTGTTGGTTGCATTAAAAGTGGTCATGATTTGTTGATGAGCCTGTTGACTGCTGGGGGATGGTAGGCTTCAGCATTCTTCCTATTATCTGTTCAGTGTTGACTGTGGGTGAGATTTCTGTTTCTTTTCTTGCGAAAATGTTATTTTGATATGATCTGAAGTTAGATTTGACATCAGAAATGCAGACTGGTCGTGGGTTTCTGAACGTCTTTAAGTCTTCTTCTCTAATGTACCTTGCTTTCTGGTCATCATTCTTCTTATCTTCATCATTCTACTTATCTTTAGCACTCTTCCTATCAATAGCACTCTTCTTATCTCCAGCACTCTTCCTATCTCCAGCACTCTTCTTATCTCCAGCATTCTGCATAATTAATTGTTCGAAAGTTGATGTTGGAAGAGCCACCCCCTCACTGTATCGCACAAAGAGGCAAATGGGATTGGGTGACAGTCATTTATACATGCACGCTGTTCATCCGCATCGCCGCCGAAAATTCTAACAAAATAGATACTTGTATTTTCTTTAGTTCTTTTTCATTTTTCTTTAGTTTTAAAAAACAATTTCTTTGTAGTTCTTGTTTTCGTTTTCATGAACCATTGTCTTATCTTTTTCATTCTCGTTTTAGTTTCATTCATGAAAATAGCTCTGCTTGGCTGAGTTTTTGATCTATCATCAGTTTTTTTACGGACTGATCTTCTGTATATTATGTGACCTGATTACGACTTGGTTTTGGAGCGCCATCGGTTGATGCTTTGTGCATTAGACACCACTGGTGCTGTAGAAGACTATTTACAGTTACAATTTGAGGAAAGGAATTAATTCTGGGTGGTTGTGTATATGTTGTATGCTCCAGAAATGGGTAACTAATCAATTAGATTCTAATTGATTAGCTAATCAATTAGGCACACATCTAATTCTAATCAATTAACTAAAAGATTTAGCTAATTCTAATTCTAATGGATTAGCAAATTTCAGTTTCTAATTCTAATCGATTAACAATTTAACTAATTGATTAGTAAATCAATTATGATTAGCTAATCAATTATCTGTTTGTCTAAGTGTGGCTAATTCTAATCGATTAGCTACAAGATTTTGCTAATTCTAATTTTAATTGATTAGCAATTGAACTAATTGTACCCATCTCTGGTGTGTCTTGAATGTTGTGATGCATTGTTCTGTGTTGTCGTCCTAGTTCAACATCTGAACCGTGTTTTCTTTGTCTTTTCTATCAGAGTTCAAGCAATATTTCCGAGCGCTCCCGACCTAAACGTCGTCCGTCAGGATCAGATGAACAGCCTCATCAGATACGCACGCAAGGTCGAAGGCGACATGTATGACAATGCCGACAGCAAGGTATGTTTGCCTCTGTCTGTCTGTCTCTGTCTGTCTGTGCACCTCATGCCACATTGTGTGCTACGATAATGACTCTATTAGGAGAAGTCATTGGATTAGATGAGAATTGCTCTCTCTAAGGATTCTCTTCTGTTGCTGTTCTTTCGTTTTGCCATCTGTTTCAGTCTGTCATTCATCAAGGGCATAACTTTGCCCCACAAAGTAGTCTCTCTCCTTCTCTCTCTCTCCTTCCCTCCCTCTCTCTCTCTCCTTCCCTCCCTTCTCTCCTTCCATTCCCTCTCTCTTTCCCTCCCTTCACTCCTTGCATTTCCTCTCTCCTTTCATTTCCTCTTTCCTTCTCTTCTGCCTCGCCTCTCCCTCCCTTCTTACACATTTGAAATGCTTTTTTGCCACTTGAAGGTCACTTGCAGGTAACACTCTAGTCGCTCTTGGTTGGTCTCCCAAAGGTTCGTCTCTCTCCTCTTCAGTCTCTTCTTAATGCTGTGGCCAGACTAGTAGCCCGACTTCCTCGCTCATCCCACATCTCTGCTTTCATGTTTGACCACCTTCGTTGGCTCCCTCTCATTGCTCGGGTTCAGCTCAAGGTACTTTCATTCATCTACCGGTCGCATACTGGCCGAGCTCCCAAGTATCTCTGTGACCTTATCTGGCTGCCGACCTCGGCTACTTCCCTTCGCCCGCTACGCTCACTAAACCGGCATGATCTCTTTGTCCCACGAGCGAGAACTGCTATGGCTAAAATGTGAGCCTTTTCCTTCATTGGCCTTGCACTATGGAACCAGCTTCCTCCTTTGACATGTTCCTGTTTATTAACTGGTGGGCCAAGTAGTGATGTAGCTTTTCCGGAAAATTATTTTGCGGAAAATTTTCCAGAAATTTTCCAGAAATTTTCAGCAGAACCGGAAAAATACATTTAGCTCATAATGTCAGATTTTCAGCATGAGACGACACTAGAAAATTTCATTTTTTTAAGTTCCTTTATTTACAGTATTTCTGTCAATGTGGGCAACATTCACCTTAAAAAATTAAAATAAACATTCAAGACTGTTCATTAGCAGTTCAGGCTACAGTAGCCTAGTTTGATACGTATGTTGTTAGTGTTATAAACTATCAGTATATACTCTCTGGCAATTTGACATTTTGTCAGCTGCTCAGTTATTAGTCAGCTCTGCCCTTAGTCCATACACCGCTCAATGAAGGTAACAGCTCATAGACGAACAATTAAACTAAAACACATTCTTTTGAGAGAGAAAATTTCATCATTAGGATGATATATATGGGATCTCGGATTTAGAATAATATGTGTAATTTAGAATGTTTGACTGTCTTGATCTTCTCAAGTATTAATGTACGTTTATTACCATGTCTGTACACCAAAATGCGGATAGCAATTGGTCAATTAAAGAATATTCTTATCTTATCTTATCTCTTTTGCTACTTACCAAGAAAAGCAGTTTTGAAAATAGATTAGTGTCAGACTGCAATGGCAATGCCAATAACATTATATTTCAAGACATAAAATAATAGTATAATAGGGCTCATAAGAATTAATCTGTTGCAGTATTAAAATTGTGTCTGCAGTACTACTGCATCAATTGCTGTTTTTGTCTAATACTTTCATTTATAACTAAAAAATATTAAGGAGACTAAATCATAAAAAATATTTTCTCTAAATTAACAGTGCAGTTTAATTCCAATTAATTCTTAATGTATTGTCGTTGTTGAGCCTTGTGAACTCACTGAACAGTAAGCACTAACGGTGCCATCTATTGAATAAACATAATAATATTATGGGTAATGGGTTAGATCAGAGGTTCTTAACCGGTGTGTCGCGACACACTAGTGTGTCGCGAATCGACCGGCGGTGTGTCGCGTAAACATGGTGTGTCGTTGGTGTGTCGCGAAGAATCGGTGTGTCGCTATTATTCTCACAGCATGCGTCAGTCACTCTTGCATTACATTGACTTACTTACTTTGGCAGTTTAGTGGACGTAGGCTGTGACAATTCGTAGCACTCTCTTTACATATTTTATTTGATCGAAATCTGGGGCGGCCATGCAGTGTTTACCTTATTTATAAACGTAGGCTAAAATTATTGTACATAGTATTATATACACAAACCCACTGCAGTCTGCAGTCCACATGTTGCCGATGAAAACATTAATTTTACCCGTTACCATGACATTCGAAATGGACAAATTTATCATAAGAAAACGAAAATTTAGCGAATCTAAAACTGATTACGCAGAATAAGATTTTGGTAGCTGTAGCCCTAATGTGAATTAGTTGATAATTTGATAAGTTATATTTCCTAATGTGAATTTGTTGATAATTTGATAAGTTATATTTCGCAATGAAATGGAACAAACTGGTCGGAGGTACCTCCTCAGTCAGCTTACATATTGCACTTATACAAACTGAGGATCCTCGTTTTAATATGATCCAAAGAAATATCCAGGAGCAAAAATCCCATTAACTGTTAGGCCTACTAAGACTTAAGTTAACGTAGAGTCGTAGGAAAGACATAAAATCGAAGAATTAGATCAGTAGAATTAGAATTTTAGAATCATTAGAAACTTGAAAGCATTCAGTGTCAACATTATCATTCATTAAAAATGTTAACAATTAAAAATTTTAAATCAATGAATTGGTTTAACTTTAAAATTTTTTATTTTAACGATATTCACATATTATTATTGCATGGTGTGTCGCCAAATTTATTTGCAAGTTTAGGTGTGTCGTGAACCAAAAAAGGTTAAGAACCTCTGGGTTAGATAATCTATTTGGAGCCTATAATATGGAACATAATGACGAACTGTATAGCTTAATCATCTTTAATGTTATTGATATGCTTGAGTTTTTGTGCACAAAAGTGCGGAATGCAATTGGTTTCAATAATGAATATTTCTCCTGAGTCTTCTATATCAGTTATATCTACAGTATAGAGTGAGTGATGTTTAAATGTTGTTATGCATTTAAATTTTTTTAAATTGTTATTTAATTATATTATATTGATGGAAAAATATCGGAAATTTTCCGGAAAAAAACACTGGAAATTTTCCGAAATTTTCCGGAAAAATATGAAATTTTCCGGACAATTTTTCCGCCTCACAACACTAGGGCCAAGTGCTTCTTTTCGTTGCCTCAAGACATCTTTCTTTTCTCTGGGTCTTTCACACTGGGAGCGCCTCTGATTGGTGTGCTGCGAGAGGTGCTATATAAATTGATAGATGCAATACAATACAATACAACAAAATAAATGTTTAGATTCTGTTTAACAAATGTTAACAACACTGAGACGACAACAGAGCCAGACAAGAGTCACCTGTCAATCACTGGCATCCAACCAAATGCCATCTGGACCTTTCCAAACAGCACAATTCTCATAATTGTGTTTCTGATTGAACTTGCTTCAAAACAAAGCGATGAGCATGTCATGTGGCAAATATATTTCCGCACTGGGTCAGACGCAGAACTTGTGGTGATTGTTGTTGCCTCTTTAAAAAGTGCTGATTATGAATGTGTTGTTCATTAATCATTGAACCATGAACAGTCAGTCATTTTAAGTATTGAAGAGGAGGTCTTTATTGGTTTCTGCTTTTAGGAGGATTACTACCATCTGTTGGCGCAGAAGATCTACAAGATTCAGAAGGAGCTGGAGGAGAAGAGAATGAAACGCCTGATGGACAATGGCAGCAGCGCCCAACCGTCCTCTCTTCCATCAACACCTCTTCAGGGAACAAGTCTGTCTTCTTCTTCTCTCATTCTGCTCTTGTTCCAGTTGTAAAGTGCTCTCATTGATTGAGTGTGTTATCTCGATGTTATGACGGATGAGCATGGAAGAGAGAGAGAGCGAAAGAGACAGTGAGACATGAAGCTATTCATTTGGTGGGAGACAGAGAGAGAGAGAGAGAGAGAGAGAGAATGGCAAGAAGCAGTCTTCCTCTTTCTATCGATTGTCTTTGTGTTTTTCTCTGAAGTCTTCATCCTCTGATGATGAGACTGTTGTTGTTGTTGTTGTTTCTGTTCAGTTGTGCTACAATCGTCGAGACTGCCACAGTTTGGTGACAATCGTTTGGATCTGTTTGTCGACGGTCATTCTTCTTCTATGACGACCAGCAGCAGCAGTTCTTCTTCGATGGTTCGCAGTCAGACGCCTCAGTTCCTGAACGCTCGCTTTCCACAGGACATGGCGTATGGCGTACGAATGATGAGACCTCAGTCTGCGTCTGGAGCCACGATGTTCCAAGACGTCCACCCATCCACAGCTGGACAGGTACGACAATCAGACAATCTCTCTCATTAATGTCTGATACCTCTTCATTGGAGTCCGATGGACTGCCTCTCAGTTTCACATTCTGCAGTGCTGTAGATTCACTTTTCTCTTATACTACTACTAATAATTGGGTTTGTTACGTCTTGGAATACAAAGGGGAGGAATGTGTTGATTAGCATCGGGAACATTATTAATTGTTGTTCCTCTGTGAAATCTGCAGGGTTGTCATTCTGCCATATCCGTCGATGGCTTTCCAAATCAGAGGCCAAACTTTCCCAACTCCAAACATGATCTTCCGTTTGGCACCCAAGATGTGGTATGTATATTTCGCTTACACATGCGTGCAAACAACGCTTTTTGGAATTTGCCAGGAAGCACCTCTGTGTCTGTTTGAATGTTTGTGTCTGTTTGAATGTTTGTGTCTGTTTGAATGTTTGTGTCTGTTTCAATGTTTGTGTCTGTTTGAATGTTTGTGTCTGTTTGAATGTTTGTGTCTGTTTGAATGTTTGTGTCTGTTTGAATGTTTGTGTCTGAATGTTTGTGTCTGTTTGAATGTTTGTGTCTGTTTGAATGTTGTGTCTGTTTCTGTTTGTGTCTGTTTGAATGTTTGTGTGTTTGAATGTTTGTGTCTGTTTGAATGTTTGTGTCTGTTTGAATGTTTGTGTCTGTTTGAATGTTTGTGTCTGCTTGAATGTTTGTGTCTGTTTGAATGTTTGTGTCTGTTTGAATGTTTGTGTCTGTTTGAATGTTTGTGTCTGCTTGAATGTTTGTGTCTGCTTGAATGTTTGTGTCTGTTTGAATGTTTGTGTCTGTTTGAATGTTTGTGTCTGCTTGAATGTTTGTGTCTGTTTGAATGTTTGTGTCTGTTTGAATGTTTGTGTCTGCTTGAATGTTTGTGTCTGTTTGAATGTTTGTGTCTGTTTGAATGTTTGTGTCTGTTTGAATGTTTGTGTCTGTGTGAATGTTTGTGTCTGTTTGAATGTTTGTGTCTGTTTGAATGTTTGTGTCTGTTTGAATGTTTGTGTCTGTTTGAATGTTTGTGTCTGTTTGAATGTTTGTGTCTGTTTGAATGTTTGTGTCTGTTTCAATGTTTGTGTCTGTTTGAATGTTTGTGTCTGTTGAATGTGTTGTTGAATGTTTGTGTTTGTGTCTGTCTGTTGAATGTTTGTGTCTGTTTGAATGTTTGTGTCTGTTTGAATGTTTGTGTCTGTTTGAATGTTTGTGTCTGTTTGAATGTTTGTGTCTGTTTGAATGTTTGTGTCTGTTTGAATGTTTGTGTCTGTGTGAATGTTTGTGTCTGTTTGAATGTTTGTGTCTGTTTGAATGTTTGTGTCTGTCTGTTTGAATGTTTGTGTCTGTTTGAATGTTTGTGTCTGTTTGAATGTTTGTGTCTGTTTGAATGTTTGTGTCTGCTTCAATGTTTGTGTTGAATGTGTCTGTTTGAATGTTTGTGTCTGCTTGAATGTTTGTGTCTGTTTAAATGTTTGTTTGAATGTTTGTGTCTGTTTGAATGTTTGTTGTCTGTTTGAATGTTTGTGTCTGTTTGAATGTTTGTGTCTGTTAGTCTGTCTGTCATCTGTCCATTATTTCTTATGTTACGAGTTGAGTAAGTTGGAGATATGGATATAGTAAAACGTCGCCATTCTATCTTCTTCTACCCTGGTCGGTCGGTCGCATTCTCTTCCTGTCGGAATAAGATTACAACTCGTCTGTCCATCACAACGACCAGCATGACGACGTGCTTCGGTGATCGTGCTTTCTCGACCGCCGATCCTTGATGCTCGAATAGTCTGCTTCATCTGGCAACTGACCAACGGTGCCTCAGATTCGGATAATTTCTCTGTGACTTTGGCCATGTTCAGTTAAACTGTTCATAATGATGAGAGAAATGACTTGAATCTTGATCATGCGATGACTCTTAATTAAGGAGAGCATCAGAGTGGACCGCATTGTATCATCAGTCGTTTGTATGTGGTTGTTGACTTTGGTGTTGAGAGGAGGTTGTGTTTCTTTTGGACAGATGGGTCCTTCATCATTACATGACCAGCTGCCTCCTCCTCCTCCTCCTTCAAATCTTCTCCTTCCATCACAGCCATCTCAGTCATCATCACTACTGCAACAGCAGATGCAGCAGCCATTTGCCAATAATTCCACCGCACAGGTTGCCACCATCTCCTCCGCTCAGCAGCAGCAGCAGACGGATTCACAGTCTCCGGCGTATCATCGTGTTGGTGGTCCGTCTCCATGCAGCAACAATCCTCTGGTTCCGTCTGGTATGCAGTCGACCACGACGAGTCCTTCGGTGTTTGGTATAAACGGTGGCGACCAGACGCCAGGACCCGCGTCGTCCAACCCACCACAGCTGACGTCGCCCGTCGGAAACTTCAAGATGGCCGTCAAACACGAAGACATAACGGACGACGAGGTGACCGTCAAGTCGGAGCCAAGGTCACCGGAAGATTTCAAGTACGTGGCACCACAGCCAGTTCACGAGGACATCACGGACGACGAGGCCGAGGCGGCTGCGGCGGCCACGGCTGCTGCTGCAGCTGCAGCTTCTGCTGTGGAGGTGAAGATGGAGGAGGTGAAGAAGGAAGAGGCAGAGGAGGAAGCGGTTGCCGTGAGGAGCGTCGACACCAAAATGGAAGCCACGACTGATTTGGGAAGCGACGTCAAAGTGGAGGGAAAAGACACGGCTGGAGACGAAGAAGCGGTGAAGATGGAGGAGAAGATGGAAGTGGAATCTGATGGAAAGGCACCGAGTGCTGGTCAGCCGGATTCTCCAGAGGAAGAGGGACCTAGAGGACGCAAAGGTTAGCAGTTTCTTTAAGTTGATCTCATTTCCTATTGTAATGGCTGAGCACTGTCATATTATGGTGGCCGTGGTTGGCTTCACCGTCTTTTATGTCTGACTCTTCTCCTCCATACTTGACGGTGTGCAGTTGTTGCTGTTTCTCTTCTCTTGTCTTCTGTTTACGGTGGTTGGGTCAGCCCTGAAAATCCGACGAACCGTAAGCTCACTCAAAGTCTGTGTACTCTGATCTGAAGAATTCTCTAATTCTCCACTTCATAGTATAGGACGTCTGAATCGATGGACAGATTCATTATGTAAGTCCTTTCTCTGCTCTCAGTACTCGAGACATTTCCAGTCAACAGTTGAAGATCTGAGATCAGCCTTATGACAGAAAGTTGTCATTTTAGTCTAGATTTCGATAAATAGGTAGAATAGATACCAGAACCAAAGATCTATATTATTATTATTATGTGTTTATTATTATTATTATGTGTTTATTAATTGCCAATATCTGATGACCAAGCATTAATCAATGGTGCTGAGCAATTGTGAGTGAAGGACTTGATAGAGGTCCCTGCTTCGTAACCGTCTCAGAGGAGAGGGACAGAACCCGTATTCTTCGGGTTACAGGGCGAGCGCTCTAGCCAATCAGCTGCTATGTCCCCCCACGATGACAATGTCATCTTCAATTCTGCAATTCAGATGACTGACTGACTGCTTGTGTGTGTGTTTTAGTGTGGAAGCCAGAGGAACTGCAGACTGCACTCGTTCCTGTCTTGGAGAAGCTCTTCTGTCTCGACGAAGCGATTCCTTTCCGAGAACCGGTCGATGCCATAGCACTTGGAATATTTGTAGGCCTCCTACTTACATTCTATTTTATGCAGTTATTAGGTGCCATTATCTAATAACCGAGCATCATTCGATGGTACTCAGCAGTTGTGAATAAAGGACTTGCTCAAGGTCCCTACAGAGTAACCAGTTCAGGGGAGGCGGCTCCTCGAACACTTGCTCTCCATATTACACTGTGTCTGCGAAAAAAGGGACCCCTTCTGGTATCATGAAAAAAATAAACTAGTAAATATTCATCGATTTTTAAAATTCCAAAACCATTTTATTCCTGACATATTTAGCTAACATTGGTTGAAATAAAAAGTTCCTGTCATCCAATATTGACGTTATTTGCATCAAAATTCAAGTGTTAAGGACGGCACAAAAATCATCTAAAACTTTCAATATTATTTTTAAATGTCATTTATCAATTATAAATATTAGTTTAATTTGATTTTTATATTTGAATAATATCAGACTATGTGTTCAAAGTGTCAGCCTTCGGCCTCAGCACAAGCTTCAAGTCGCACGCGCCATTGGTCAATAGCAGCACCAATAACCAGCCGATCAAATTCCTCCCAGGCATTAACGATTCGCTCACAGGGTCCTTCACTGTCTCTGCTCTTTGTCCTGTAAACCTTCTCTTGCATTAGTCCCCGTATCTTGTAATCAACCGGATTTTCGGGCTGTTTGGCAGTCAAAGATTTGGTGGTCAAAGATTAGGAGGTATGAAATCCAGAGTCTCCTTTGTCGGCAGCTCAACAGTTTCAAGAGCTCGGTGAGCTGGAGCGTCATCTGTAAGTGTGTAATAATACGAATATTCTCGGATATCAGGCAATAATTTTTCTGACAGCAAACAATCCCGGTGATAAGCTCCATTTAGTTTCGCACCTGGTCCTGTGAAATAGATTTCCTTTTATACCAAGAGCCGATGCACCAATTTTTGTCATCCTTAACACTTGAATTTTGATAGAAATGACGTCATTATTGTATAACATGAACTTGTTCCATGCAGCATACACTCAAGGAAACCACCACTGAATGGTTAGTTATTTGTAAATATACCATCTTTTACTCTTAGTCTCTTAGACGAGAAGTTTTGAAGCTGTTTAGCTGCTATTGGAAATAATCATGGAAACCCATTTGCTATTTGATCATTGGTCACTTCTGTAGTGTTGTGCTGTATTTGAGAAGAATCATTAGTATGTGACTAGGTTAAGGTTTTCTGTCCGGTCGTTATCTTTAGGATTACCATGAAATCATTAAGCATCCAATGGACCTATCAACGATTCGTGCTAAGATGGACGCCGGAAGTTACGTTCATCCGTGGCAATTCATCGATGACATTAATCTGATGTTTGACAACGCTTGGCTCTACAATCGTAAGACATCCAAAGTTTACAAGTTCTGCTCTAAGGTGAGTTCTTCATTTCTGTGCAGCTATCATTTGTATCGTTTGTGGGTCAGAGCAGAGGTCGTCCAGGATATGACCTAATTTAATGTCATCGAATGACTTCTGTAGCACGTTTGCACAATGCATCAATGAATGAGTGGTCTTTCCAGGTGAAACTCCTGTTGTCCTGATTGACTGAGTGAAGTGTTTGTAGATGACTGAGGTCAACAGGAGGTGACGGAATAAATATCTGCTGAGATATGGAGATGGAGGTTCTTAAACCGTTTGTTTCACCAAAGATGGTCATGTGATAAGTAAAATAAATCTTTTGTGAAAGAAGATGATTTCATGATTCTGGATGAGGAGAGTCTTGCAATCTCCTTCCTTCAACTTGTGATGTTTACGTCTGACTTTCAACTGTTTTTCTCTGTTGTCCTGTTTTTGGTCTGCCATCAGTTGGTGCCGTCTTGTGTTTTAGATGAGCTTCTAGTTTTCTGTGCATTGTTTGGCTGACTGATTCACTCCTGTCAGACCTTAGTGGCATTCAGCATCATATAGAGAGCTGGATCTTATTATTTTGCCCTTCAAGTCATGCTATTTAAATATTCAACTACAATTACAAATAGACAACAGTGGCGTAAAAGTTACTAAAGTCTGATAATGATGACTATTGCGATAGTAGCGAGTGACGTGTTTGTTTAAGAGATGACTAAGATGTCTGTGTTGTGTTGCTGACAGTTGGCCGAGGTGTTTGAGTCGGCCATTGACCCAGTCATGCAGTCGCTTGGGTTCTGCTGCGGTCGGCGTTATGTCTTCTCTCCGCAGGTTCTCTGCTGCTTTGGAAAGCAGCTGTGCACGATTCCAAGAGACACCATCTACTACAACTACCAGGACAGGTGAACAACGTCATTCACCTCAGACCACTGTCTCTCTGTCTGTCTCTCTGTCTGTCTCTCTGTATTAATGCACTCGAGATTTCTAAGGTCTTCATCTAGAGCTAAGTGACTGAAGTATCGTCAGGTTGAGCTCAGACAAAGTTTCAGACTTCTTACAGTTTTCTAAACTATACGGCAACTTCTTGTGTGTTTTTCTTTGATTTTAAGATTCTCCACTTGATCTGAGATCTAAAATTATTATTCCTGAGTTTATAATCTGTTCTGGTTTCTGCTGTTGGCTGAAAGACAGTTTGAGTAGCTTCCCCCATTGGTGTCAAATTTAGATTTTTTTGTTAAAACGGATCTTGAAATCAGATTCAAACAAGATCGGTTTACTTTCGGTCTCATCGTCCGATTGATTGATTCTCTTAGACCAGTCATTCGTTACCAACTTTTTCTGTGCAAGGCACCATTACTAAAAGTCATTCAATCAATGACATCTGGTCTTAAGTTCAGTTAGTTTTCTTCTGGTTCCTTAGTTTAATGGCAAGCAACATTCCTTCTATTCAGCCGCAGTGTTGCAACTATTTCTACACGAAATTAATCAAAAATAGTCATAGACCTATGTCGGTAGTGATAATAATCAGTAGATTTTCACTTATTTTGACAGAAAATGCTGCACAAATCTTATCCAGTGTTGGCCCCCCTCCCCCAGAGCAGGTTCATGGCAGCCAGGTTGGGACTGTCTCTGAAGGTCTGCTTAATCTTATAGCTCGATGACTGACTGTTTGTTCCTTTTTATAGATACATCTACTGTGAGAAATGCTTCAATGATTTGCGCGGTGATGATGTGGAAATGGCTGATGACCCGTCGCAGCCAGGCCTGTAAGTAACAACACTCCACATCTCATTGAGTCTAATGTTCAAACATTCAGACTCTTAATATGGTGCTATTTAAGTATATCACATAGGCCAAGCATGCATATCTTCTGCTGCTCACTGATCTTGCTTTTACTTCCAGTAATGACTGATTATCATTTCGTACAAGACAACTGTATTTGATAGATGGCCCTCCTTCCAAAGTTCAGACCTGCGCACACGACCATAGCGACAGAACATCGATGGTGCTGAGCAGTTGTGAATGAAGGACTTGCTCATGGTCCGTATATAGTAACACTCTCAGAGGAGAAGGATCGAACCTGTACTCTCCATGTTACAGGCCCTGGGTTGAAGCGCCTTAGCCAGTCGTCTATCATTTTTAAATCTGGATACAACTGTGAGACTTGGGCAGCAGAATACTAGCTTATTGGGAGAGTCAACTGTTTGCTATGGCTGCCGACCCCATTTCTTTGTATCTTTGGAAGTCTGTTGAGTTGGTCTGAGTGAGTGTTGCAGTGAACTCTGCTGCTGCCAAAGTCTTTAAACTGATGATGATGCTTTTAGAAATTATTTGCAGTCAATAATGTTTGTGTTGTTTTTTCTCAGCAAAATAAAAAAAGACCAGTTTGTGAAAGAGAAGAATGACAAGCTCGACTATGAACAGTAAGTTCTTCTTCTTCTGTTCTCATGACAGCCACGATCTGTTGTTACAATCAACTGAGTGATGATGATGATGATAAGAAACATCTGAGTTCTGAGCGGCATTCCTTCAGCTCTTAACGCCTTAGGCGATGTTGCTATATCTGTTAATTGCTGTGCCTATGTACTCAAGAGATCATTGTCTTTAATGCATTGCTGGGGCTTTGCACTTTCTCTCCTAAGATCTTTCTTTTCTTGTATGGGGCGCGTGATAGTGTACTGGTTCGCCTCTGAGTAGGTTCCTTGAAGGGGCGCTATATAAATGCTCGGAATGACTGTCAGTAAAGAGGTTGGGGTTGAAATCTCCTCATGATCACAATGTTTCTGTTGTTGTGTGTTAGGTTCGTCGAATGTGGCGATTGTCACCGTAAGATGCACAAGATCTGTGTGCTACACATGGAGCAGATCTGGACGGAAGGATTCGTCTGTGATGCCTGCCTCAAGGCCAAGAAGATGAAACGCAAGGACAACAAGCACTCGGCCAGACGTAAGAGCATCGTCATCTGCGCATTCATCATTTCCATTGTTGTATATCCAGACGGATGACCAACTGACCACATGTGGCAGCCTCCTTTGCATCTAATCTATTAACAGCTGCTTTTACATTCTTAGTTGCATTTGTGTTTTGTCATTCATCTGTTTTGGAGGACTGTAACTAGACAGAGCTTTTCTTTTTATTCTTCTCAATGTTAACCTGATGATGGTATAACATTGATGCATTGTGGAATAGACACCAGTGCGATAATTAATAAGTCCCTTAATTTGAGATTGTAAATCGTAGAGTGGCGATAGGAAAAGCTGCAATGAATGGTCTGGAAAAATATGGAAGGACAAACATGTGAGTATAGACATGAAAAAAAGATTGCTGAAGGCCTGATCATACCAACAGTAACATACGGCAGCAAGACATGGACAATGACCAAGAAAATGAGAAAAAAGATTAACGCATACGAAATGTGGATATGGAGGAAGATGCAGAGAATATCATGGATAGAGAAAAGGACTAATGATTGGGTACGCATGGATATCGGAATTGAGAAGGAAGAGACACTACAACAAACAGTGCTAAGATTAAAGTTGAGGTTCTTTGGACATGTCATGCGATCAGATGGATTGGAAAAGGAAATGATGTTAGCATATGGAGAGGGAAGGAGAAAACAAGGACGACCAAGGAAAAAGTGGATGGACGAGATACATGAAACAACTGGAATGAATCTGGCAGAACTGAGAGATGCGACGGCGGACAGAAGGAAATGGAGAGGCTTGATCATGACGGTCGCTAAGGTTCAAGGAACTGACAGGACAAGGTGACAAGGTGAGGGTCTGTCCATCTGAAACAGACAACTGAACTATGTAATGAACTGATTGATTTTTCATTCATTCATTCTGGACATTTATATAGCACCCCTTCAAGAAGTCTACTCAGGAGCGATTTTAGACATTGTTCTGTGACAGTTGGGTCTGAATTGGCTGATGCATGTTGTTGTATGGGTTTATTGCAATGGGTAGATGATGCTTGATGGGTCTGCTGGTCTTTGCTTAGGTCTTCCAACAACAAAGCTGGCGACATACCTCGAGACACGTGTCAATTCGCTGCTCAAGCGAAAGGATTCCGTTTCGGGTGACGTGACGATTCGAGTCCTGTCGTGCTACGACAAGGGCGTTGAGGTGAAGGCCGGAATGAAGGCTCGCTACGTCGTGTCGGGTGGCATGCCGGAGAACATCCCATATCGCGTCAAGGCAATATTCGCCTTTGAAGAGATTGACGGTGTTGACGTCTGCTTCTTTGGAATGCATGTTCAGGAGTATGGGTCCGACTGCTATGCGACAAACGCCAGGTGAGTGACAGATGGTGATGGTCACTGAGACAGGTCGTAAGGAGGTTGGTAGAGGCAGAGAAGATCTGAAGGTCTTGGTTAAATATGGTGGAGTGGTGTAAGGTGGATCTACAGATTTCTTCCAGGAGAGAGTTGGGAGCCTAGGTGGGAAACGGAATTATATTATCAATCATTTATTTACACAGGTCCAGCAGAAACCTCATGAGGAGGATCCAGGCTAGTGAAGGAGGAGGTTGTGTTTAGGTTTGTTTTTCAAGGTAAGTCAAGATGTAATGCTAGACTGTAGACCAAGAGGTTGGGGGTTCAAATGCTTGCCAGGACAAACATTTGCTTTGAGGTTTCTGCTGCACCTGTGCCCTTTAGCCAACTCAGCTATAATGAGTACACTGACCGTACACTGTCAGTTGGAATATGAGGAGATGGCAAGAGAGAGGACCCAGTCGAGGCTAAGAAAATGAAGTTGCTCATTTCATACCCACACCAATGGCTGACTCACAGGCTAGCTAACAGTACAGCTCTTCTTCTTCAACACGTAATGAGACATGTAATGAGACATGCTGTGAAAGGTGACTGGTGGTTTGGACGTTTGCTTAATTCTGTCTGAAGTACGAATCCCTTTGTGACGGGATGAAGACGCATCCTCTGTTTACGTCATCGTCTGTCTTTGCAGGCGTGTCTACATCGCATATCTGGACAGCGTTCATTACTTCCAGCCGAGGCATTTCCGAACGACGGTCTACCACGAGATTCTCATCGGATACATGGACTACGCCAAGTCTCTTGGGTAAGTCTCGTACAAGCCAGTGTAAGTTGAAGACTTTGTAAAATAATGTAGTTCCAGATGGTAAACATATTATAGTGCTTTATTGTTTTAACTGTATATCTGCTGTCACTTGTATAGATATAGTCTCTCACACATATCGCAATATATGCTAGAGACTGGCTTCTTCTCTTGCTGGCACATGCTTCAATCATTGGCTCTGCTGACCTGACATACCTACATCTGGGAGGAGCTCTGTGTTCTGGTCTTCAGTCCCTCTGGTTGGCGCTCTGCTTGCCTTGGAGAGCTGCAGGTGTCATGCTTCTGCACTTCAACTGGAGCATGTCATGCGTTCCGTTGTGCAGCAAACATTCTCAAACCGTCTTAAAACACAGTTGTTTAGATCTGTCAGATAGCAGCCATGTGTGCACCGCTTTTGTGAGGTCCTTAAACTACATTATATTAAGAATCTTGATACGTACATACATGCAAATAGAAGAGTACTGAAATTCTCTCGATTATAATAAGTAAGTAAGTATGTATATTCTTTTTCAAACCAACTGCATATCCGCACTTTGGTGTACATACACTTATGCAGAGTATAACATTCTTATTATAAAAGATCTGCTTGTGGAATAAAACGGTCATGTAATCTCAGGCGCAGGGTGTAGGGGAGCAGCTTTTTTGTGAATTAACAATCGTAAATCGTAATTATAATATAAATGGTTGAAGAGTGAAGAGAAATGAGGAAATGACTGGTGCAGCTGTGTTAGCTTAGTGACATTGTGGAATGTTTTCGAATGGTTAGCTACCAGTTTGCTCACATCTGGGCGTGTCCCCCAAGCGAAGGAGACGACTACATCTTCCACTGCCATCCACCGGATCAGAAGATTCCGAAGCCAAAGAGACTCCAGGAGTGGTATAAGAAGATGCTCGACAAGGCTCTCAACGACCGCGTCATCTCCGACTACAAGGTCTGTCTTTGAAATCACTCTCACCGCTTTCTTTGTATCAATACGAATAAATTTACTACCACTGCTATGTCTACTACTAGTAACTAATAACAATGGCTGCATATGACCTGATGATGGGTTTCGGCTGTGATACTATAGGACGATGGTTGCAGCGTCATTTCCCTGCAGGAACTTGATGAGGTTGAGCCAACCCAGACATCTCATTTTTCTAGATCTCTTTTAAGTAAAAAAATGATAATAGCAATCGTAATAATAATAGTTATTATTAAAATGCTGGTGAGAAAACGGCATGCCAGATTTCAGACTGGAATTGGAGGCTGGACATGATACGAATACATGACACCTTGGTGTGACATGACACAGATACAGAACATTTTGCTATGACACCGACATGTGACACTGTGCTGTGAAACATGACACCCACACATGACACTATGCTGTGACACATGACACAAAACACTTGACACTGCTGTGATAGGACACTGGAACATAACAGTGTGCTGTGACACATGACACCGAGCATTTATTACTGTTGGCTTTTCAAAGTGCCTATTTTCAATTGAGAGAATTTCTTTTAAAGCAAGGCTTCATGATTGAATATAGAATAGAATAGAATATTCTTTATTGTAGGGCCAATTGCAAACCACATTTTGGCTAACATGAAGTTTAAGGGATTAAGTAAAGTTAAGTAGTTTAACTTTTTTCTTATTCATTCATTCATTCATTCGGGAATTTATATAACCCTATCTAAGGATTAGGGTTAGGGTTAGATTATGATCAAGTTGTTTAATGATTCAGTTGTTTTTTTAATTGTTTATAATTAGCTGTTATTTATCTGATTAAGTTTACTGGCTTGAGCTGTTTCAATTTTTCCCACTAATTAATTACGTTATATAATGGATTAATCAGTAAAACTTACTTTGATTTAAGTGTGTTTTTCGTGTTAACTGTTGAATGGGTTTTTCTTGATCTTTGTTATTGCAGGATATTTTGCGAGATGCAGTCGAGAACAACTTCCAGGATGTCACCGACATGCCATACTTTGAGGGCGACTTCTGGCCGAACATCCTCGAAGACTGCATCAAAGAACTGGAGCAAGAAGAGCTGGAGAAGAGACGAAGAGAGGAGGAGGAGGCAGCGGCCGACACACTCGTCGACTTTGAGCCGTTGGTTGGCGACAGCATCGAGGTATTGAGTTTGCCAGTGGCACATCTGGTCTTCTTGCTCTTTTATTCTTTGGATTGTGTGAGATGAGAGAATTGCTGTAGAGTTTGTGCTTTGCGATTATACCCTCAGAAGAGTAGACGAGATGCTATAACCCCTTCTCAAGTTTTCAGCTGGCTTTCGTTGTTTCTTTCAGTTCTACAGTTGGTTGTTTAGTTAAGACAACAGCAACTGCATGTAGCAGAGGGCAAGTAAGGTAATTTGTAATGAAGACAAAGCAGTTGTGTTCATTGCCATTTGTTGGTTGAAAAGTTGCAGACATTGGCGGGGAAGAAGAAAGGACAGAAGAGCGGCAACATCAAGAAGAAGAATACGAAGAGCAAGAAGCCGACCAATCGCAAGAGCAAGGCAGCGCTGTCGCATAATGGCAGCGACCTCTCTACGAAACTCCTGACAACAATGGACAAACACAAAGAGGTACGAAGCCTTCACTCTTCAACATTTCTAGTTAATCCACTCAATTTGTTCAGTTGCTGTGTTGTCTTAATGTTCGTGCTTTACCTGCGTACTCTTTCTCTAGTTAACCATAGTCAGCATAATATGTGAGCTGTTGTCTATGAGTTGTCATTGTCTGTGTAGGGTTTCTTTGTCATTCGTCTGCAATCGTCAAATGAACCGACCGAAATCCGTGACCCTGATCCGCTCATCAACTGTGATCTCATGGACGGTCGCGACGCCTTCCTCACTCTGGCGCGTGACAAGCACTACGAGTTCTCTTCGTTGCGTCGTGCCAAATACGCGTCGATGGGGTTACTGCTTGAACTGCACAACCAAGCGAAAGATGGATTCGTCTACAGCTGCAACGACTGCCGGGCGAACGTAGAGACGCGATATCACTGCAGCATCTGCGACGTAAGTCTAACGCTTGGCACTCCAAACTTTCTCATTCCACTAGCAACAATTTATAATATGGATCCTTTTTACCTCAGGGCATAAAAAAGTAATAATAATAATGAGAGGATTTGTATAGCGCCATGGTACAGCCGAGGCTGAAGAAAACAGCCCTGTACAAGAGTTCAAAAGATCAACGTATTATGATAGTTTAGGTTTATATGACATTGAACTACCGGTACTTCTGAAACAATGTCAATTGTCACCACTGGGTATGAATGAGTTAATATCAGACAGTTTCAGTTGTGCATTGAAAGCGTCAATGCTCTCTGAATTCTGAATAATAAAAGGAGATTTATATAGCTCCATGGCACACCCAAGGTCGTAGAGAAGGGTGCTGTTCAAAGGATCAATGACAGTCCATATGATTCTTTAAAAAGAAGACTAGGTCTTTGAATGTCTCTCAAGAGATCGTGCATTCTTCACATAGTGGGAAAGACTGTTCCACGCAGTGAGTTCAGCTATAGAGGAGGAACGGTTGGCAATCCTCATAGAGGACTCCTGTGGGGCTTGTTGTTGATTTTTCTATGAGGGGACTGATGAGGAATAAATTTCCAAATGCTGTTCCTTACTACATGTCGACCAGCAATATGAAGAACGCAGTCGCTGTATACTGTTTGCCAATTGTTTTGCAAGTGTTTTAAACAGCATATTATACAGGTCTGCATTTCTGTAGCATAGCTTTTAAAAGCTTAAAATATGTTATCTAGGCCAGTCTGAAGTTCAGGTATATGCAAATATTAAGATAAGTGAGTCAATTACTGAGGATTTGTTCAATGAATTATTCAAAACAATTGTTATAGACAGATGTTATGTTAAAAATAGTTGAGAAGAAACGGTTATTAAGCGTCTGAGTTTATTGAGGTTATCGTTTTTCATTTTCTTCTTCTCTAGGACTTTGATCTTTGCATTCCATGCTTCAAGAAATCTGATCACGTCCACAAGGGCAAAATGACGAAGCTAGGCCTTGACCTCGACGACAACTCCACAAGCGTTGACGTCAAGACGCAGAATCCGGAGGAAGCGAGACGCCAGTCGGCCCAGTCGTACGTTCAGTACCTGGAGCACGCCAGTCAGTGTCGGGACGCCAACTGTCGGTCGACGAGCTGTCAGAAGATGAAGCGCAACCTGAACCACGTGAAGACGTGTCAGAGAGGCCACACGAAGGGCTGTCCGACGTGTAAGGGGATGCTGCAGCTCATCTATGCACACGCCAAGGTCTGCAAGGAGACCAAGTGCCTCGTTCCGTTCTGTCCTCAAGTCAAGCAGAAGTTCCAGCAGAAGCGAGCGCAGCAGCAGTTCAAGCAACAGCAGCTGATGCGTCGGCGCATCGCCCTCATGCAGCACGGACCAGAGAAGGAGTCGTCCTCCGCTGCGCAGGCACAACCGACCTCGGATCCTTCAACGCCCGGCATCTCCGGCCCGCACGGAGGCGGAGGCTGCGGCCTCGGGGGCAAGTACATGTTCGGCATGGCCCCGTCGCCGCCTACGGGGGCTCTGATGGCCGCACGCCAGGCGGAACACACGGCCCAGAGACAGGCCGGCATCGGAATGTCCACCGGAGGATATCCGATGCAGGGAATGGCTATGCAGCAGCAGCATCAGCATCAGCTCCAGCGCTCGATGATGATGACGCCAAACCACATGATGGACCCACAGCAGCAGCAGCAGCAGCAGGCAATGTATGGTGGACCAGTTGGACCTGGTTCAGGACAGATGTCTATGCAAGAGGAAATGATGTACCACCACTCACAGCATCAACACGCAATGCATGGCGGTCCTCCTCAGCCACATCCAATGGACCAGATCTGCCTCCAACAACAGCTCCAACAACAACAACAGCTCCAGCAACAACAGCTCCAGCAACAACAACAGCTCCAGCAACAACAGCTCCAGCAACAGCTTCAGCCGGGTCAGGCTACGTCGAAGCAGATCGCCATGTTGGTTGCCAAGGTGAAAGCTCAGTCGTCTCCGCAACAGAATCCGGAGGTGATGACGATGCTGAAGCAGAATCCGCAGCTGATGGCTTCGTTCATTAAACAGGTCAGTTGTCTTTCGTCTCTTCTATGCACAGTTGCACATATATCTATCAGTCACCATCTTCTGTTCAACTGGAAGTCAAGGAGATATCTTTATAACTTAAGAAATATCTGTAATTTAAGGGTCGAGTCTGTATTTCTTATAATTTCAGGAATCATCTTTCCCTAAATCAGATAATTTGTCAGTTTAGCAGCTTTAAGCAGAGGTGAATGTCAGCCGCCGGATCTGAGATTGGGTGCCTCTGGTTAGAGAGTGGCTGGTGGTTTGTTGTGGTTGGTCACTGACTGCTTCTTTGTTGCTTTTGTTGATATAGTCGCACAGTCAACAGTCGATGTCAACGGGAGGAGGAGGTCAGCAGCAGCAGCAGCATATGATGTCACCTGGAATGAATGCAACCAGCCACATGATGGATGGAATGATGGACGACCCCGGAGGAACGATGTGCAACATGCCACCCGGAATGATGATGATGTCTGGTCAGGGCTCTATGGTGTCCGATCCGTCCGGACAGCCGAGGATGTCGTCGTCGCAGTGGCTGCAGCAGCAGCATCACCAGATGCGAGCCCTGCATCCAGACTACGGCGGTCAACAGTTTCCACCTCACATGGCGCTCGGCGGTGGAGGTGGTGCGGGTGGTGGAATGTACGGTGGTAACATGTCACAAATGCACCGGATGCGAATGAACTTTGGCGCTGGAGGAGGTGCTATGCATCAGCAGCAGCAGCAGTCGCCATACATGGGTGATGACATGATTCCTTCGATGTATGGTGGACCAACAGGTGGTCACTCACAGCAGCAGCAGCAACATCAACAGGAGATGCAGATGCAGATGATGATGCAGCAGAGGCGTCTGCAGGCACGACCGCGATTGGAAGTTGGCGGTGGCGCCGCTGGTGGCGCTGGACAGACGGTGCTACCAGGTGGAATGGTCGTGTCCCAGCGTGGTGCCACCATCAGCCATCCTCCAGTCGTCGACATGCAGCAGCAGCAGCAGCAACCTCCATCGTTTCCCAGTTCAATGCCTTCCAATTCCGCCTTGGCCACGCAGCCGAGTACGAGGACGCACGCCGTCCTTGGCAAGGTGGCGCCTTCTCCGCGCCGGCCTCCTCCACACTATTCCGACTCAGTATTAATGCACCAACAGGGGGTTGCTTCCGTCACAGGGAGCGCGATGCAAAGGACGAGCGCCATGGCGACAGCGATGCCCGGAGGAGGAGGTGCAACAGATCTGAACTCTTATGCAAGTGCCGTTGCTGCTGCCGATCAAGCGAGACTTAGGTTTCCGGCCGGAACGGCTCCGGACTTTGGCAGCGCCACCGGAGGAGGACACTCGTCCTCAGCTGTCGACGGACTACAGTATTCGAAAAATAATCCACCTCGTGACTCTTTCTCGCGATTCAACACCTTGCCGAAATAACAGGATCGGTTCTAGGCGACCTATATCAGTGAATTGCTGGCGACTGCAAAGCTTTGTTCTTACTCAAGAGAGCGTCTCCTGGAAGTGGCGGGAGTACAGGTCTCGTTCTTACTCAAGAAGGTGCGTTGGAAACGAGAGAAAAACGGTTCTTTTTTTACAAAGACTGTGCAATTACCTTTCTGTGATGATGAGGACTGAGATGGATGAGTCTTGGACTTTGTGTCCTGGCGATCAGTCCGAAGTACCTTTCGAGTGCAGGAGCGACTGTCGAGAGTTTCGGCAGAATGGCACGAGTATGCCCCCTCGACTTATCTGAATCATGGTGCTGGTTGCGGTTCATCGAACGCATTATCGGATCCGTTGACTGGATGCTTCGTTTGGTTTCAGTGACCGAATAACTGCTATGACTCAAGACTAATCGGATGATAGCAACATGTCATCCCTCTGTAGAATTATTATGTATTTGCACATTTCATACTTGTTGATGAGATCTAGTTTTGATGACGTCGTCTTTGTTTTCGTCGATTACTGTTGCTGCCGAACGATCGTGATGTGCTGCTATGAAAATAATTTTATGATTATATGTAAATCACAATCTTTAGAATTAGTGAATGTCTTGCAATCATGTCTGATGCATTTTTCTAATTTTAAGCTGTCTGTCCAGCTTTTGTTTCAACTGGTGCCATGCTTGTTTGGCGGTGTTAGCGTCCGTGTAACAAAATTTACTGTCTTTCAAATATGTTCAACTAATGTTCCCCACCATTGAAGGAGAAAAGCGTTAGAGCTGCAACGGGTCTGTGTGTGCGTATGGGTGTGCGTGTGTAGGTGTAGTGCTTTTGGAATAACGTGGAATGACTGTCAATGTGATTTTATCAGCTGATGGCATGAATTCACTCTCTTGTCCAGCTGAAGTGTAGCGACAGAATTTGCTCGTACTGAACTAATAATCGGTTTGAAATCTTGCAGTTGTTTTGGCTATTGAAATTTTAACAGGTACACAATGTAAATTTTTATCTTGTTTACGTTTTGTTGTTGGCACAGTGTTGAACGCCAGTAATTTCGTACAGAGGGAAATATTGCCTTCAAATTTAAGAAAATCCCTTTTGACAGACTAGTTTTACAGATTTTATATTATATATATATATACTATTGGATACTCACTTGAAAGCAGAAACTGGTTGATTGGGATTGAACTTTATCAATGACAGTTGAGTTTTAATGTCTTGTAACGGTATCTGTGTTTGTTTTCGATGAGAAATGGTGGCAGCCTAATGATGAGATAGGTGCTGTGTGTTTAGTAGATGATCGTGTTTCTTTATGCTTCTCTCATGTTGCCATGAAATTTGTCCTCCAGTAGACCAGTCAAAGGAAAGTTTGTCTAGTCCATTAAGTGAAACTATTTGCATTCCAGAAATGCTTTGTTGTGAAGCATTAGGAGTTAGTCAGGTTAGTCTGGTTTTTGGTCGTCAGTAGCCATGAAATTACAGGTCTTTAGAAACGTCTGTGTTTTCTGCTCTCGGATACCATGATATGCCATTTCTGATTCAACAGCTGATACATTTGAGAGTGGACTGGCTGTTTATTTAAATGAGGTCTGTGAAGTAAGTCTCAACTGAAATCTGAGCAGCGAGTCTACTACTTGACTATGCCAAACATATCCTCGTTTTTTGTTATCTCCTGTTGTTGCTGTCCATCGTGAGGACGCGGCCATTGCAGGGGCAACTTGTAGACGAGAGGCACGCCCATTTTAGGCGATAATCAGGTGAAAATTTGTTACATTTTAGTTGATTTCGGTAAATGGTGTTTTGAAAAATGCTGGCAAAGTTTTGTCGTAAACTGTTTGGAGTGGTAGAAACTGCTGTGCTTTCTTTGCAGACGTCTTCATTGAAGACAGGTCTGCTTAGCACTTTGTGGTTCGTCAGATTTCAGTTACGATTCGGTTCCAGGCAGAGAGTAGTATTTATTTACTGTTATTGTAAATAGGTGTATAAAGAAGTGTTTGTCGCGAAGCAGCTGAACTGATCAACTCACAAACGACTTTATGCAGAGCGGTGAATCGGTTGAGCGTTTGAATGAAACTGCTGAAGCCGCCTGGTGGCGAATGTGAGCAAACTGGGTCTTGTCTGAACTGCTTCTGGTGAAGTCTGCTTTACAGGATTTTGTTTACTTTGACCCTGTATTTGCCCTGGAAGACTATTCAATTGAAAGGATGATCAGTCTGTTTATTACGTCCATTATGACTCTTTTTATTGGTACTACTCGCTAAGGGATGTTTTAGGCAATCAGACTGCATTCTGTTCAGAGTGGCTCCTCAAAGACTTGGCATTCTTCAAAATGTAATTGCATGCTTGGGCCAACAAGACAGAGCTCTGGAGCTGCATTTTATTTTCTAGACGGGTTTTAGTTAGGAAAATCAGGACGGCGAGTTGGATGTAGCCACCTCAAACCGAATTCGTTTGCAAATCATGAAAGACGAACGTGCTGAAAGAAGTCGTCATGATCACATTCTCGTATTTATTTATTTATTGCAATTCGAACATTTAGCGCAAATGTCGCCTTGTGTTGTTGTCATGTCTGTTGAGACGTCGTCGTTGCAGAATCTAAGTCTTTTCTGTGGAGTTTAATTTTTATGAGCATCGGATCAGCTGTAGAATATTTATTTTTGGCCAGTTTTCCGTTTACAGAGCCACGTGCCGCCGTACGTATCCTCTTTTCAGCCTATCTCTTCCATTTGTTCAATGTGTTGCTAACATTTTATTTGACGTCGGGTGCTCCTTCGTACGATGATCTTGGTCTTGATGCAACGTGGATATACTCCCCAATGCCTTTGAAAGTGTCTTTCCCGCTGAAAGTGACCACAGGCGGTTGATGCCTTTCTAATTATCGGACTAACTCGTTTCCCCCTTTCATTCCAACACAAGATGCTCTAAACCCAGACTCCTCCTCCTCCTCCTCCTTCAAGTCCTCTCTTCTTCAGATCTGTTGGTCTCGTCTTCTGAGCTGTCGGTCGTTGTGTTTGTTTTGTGGACTTGAAGCGACGCGATCTCTTCCTAAAATCCTCGTTGCCTGTCATTTGTTCATGGTGCTTCCAAAGTTATTTCATCCGAATCCTGCGTTTGATCTCCATTCCTTGCTTTCATTCTCTTCTGTATTTCCTACAGAATTCTCTGGCATGCTGTGATCTGCAAAATTCCTTTTATTTTCACTTGGTTTGTTCTTTTGTAAGTATATCGCCAGCAGATACATACAAATTCCGATCTGAATTTCATATATAATTAGTGAATGCCAGTAGACATAATTTCATGCATACGCATGTGTATATCATGATATATATTTATGATATATATATTATGTAGCTGCATATCTCTAGGCCAGATAGAGTATATCTGGTAACGTACATGCGTATGTATATGTGTGCATTATTTATTATCTGTTCTCTGTGCGTTTTCTGTTTGAGTTAGGTTGGCCGTGAATTCCGATTCGTTGTCTGTTGACGATTTGAACGGTACTGCAGTGCCAGACGACTTGTGTGTATATATGTCAAGAGTTCTGGAGATTTGCCTCAAATGTGGTGCTCACTATCAAAAGACGAGTGCATGCATGTGTATGACTGGGGCGGAGGTGGGTTAGGAGTGATGGACTATAGTAGTACCTCTCCCTTGTATCTCATCGGCTGTAGCAATATACTTATCAAAGGCAAAAACCCAGACATTGTCTACGAGGCATTTAATTGTTATACTCTGTTTTCGTTTCCACAGGTTCTTGTTTTTCAAGAGCCATTTATTTTTGTGTGATGTCTTCGGAACGTAGTCTGGACTGTGCACTTGATTACTCATCCAGACATTGATCAAATTTCACAAATGAACCTCTGGCGTAGTTCGGATCGATACAAGGATAGCTCTGTTGGAATGTTTGTGTTTTCTATTAATTTTGTTACGTTGTTTGCACGACGGGAGAGTTCTGTACAAATTCAATGAGATTAATTTGTCGGCCAAAGTGTAAATGTTGAGAAGAATCGTGAAAACTTTTGTCATTGTGCCATGTAGAAACGGCGTTTGGAAAACTATCCAGTTTTCCGCCAGTTAATTTATTATAATATTATTTATAATATTATAGTAGTATTAACGTTACGATTAATAATGTATTATATTTAGTATGTAATAAAATCCAATGAATATATTTTGTTTTGAGTCAATCGTTTACAAGTAACTACCAAGAGCCAGCGAGAGTCTGGTGACAGTATGTGTTTCAGCTTGAAACTTAGTGAACATTTGGTAGGGCAACAATGAACCGACTGTTTTCAATCAGCTTTACAGTATCTGAGAATGCTTAATAGAAGTTAGTTTGTTCGTTGACCGAAGTGAGTTGATCTGCAATGACCTTTATTCAGAGGTCATTCCAGTGGAGAAATTCAATGGCACATAATGCCATCATACTTTGAACTATTTACAATGACCGCTCTTCCACTCCGTCCGATTTGTTGGTTCGATAAGATGCCTAACAGTAGAATCAGAGTCTTAAAGAGTCTCTTCAGTCTCTGTTGCTCTTCAGTTGCCAACTGCGTTCTTCTACAATCGGTTACTTCTTCTGTCACCAGGCGTCATCTCCACTTGCTTCTACATCACTGAAACGTTAAATAACATCTCATAATTGTAATTAGAATTCATATACTAGCATCATTAGTAGTGAGCTATTAAGTTCTAGGCTACTTTACAATACGCTGTATACCATCTGATAAATTATTTCAACTCGTGTTATGATGTGGAGTGAGGTGTTGTACGGATCAGAAACATAGACTATCGTCAGAAAGGAGGCAATGAGAAGGTTGACCGTGGCTTTTGAGATGTGGGTCTGGCAGAGGTTGGACAAGTTTAGTTGGACCTCAGAGCATAGAACAGACAGAGATGTGGTGCATCAGGTGGCTACTATAAGAAGAGAAGAAGTGGATTTGCCTTGTATACAGTGACAGAGTATTCCGTTCATAGAGGGAAAGAAAATGAGACAAAGACCTAGACAGAGGCTACTGAACGGAATGATGACGGATGGATAGAGGAGACTGAAGGAGGCAGGAGAGTGTCGAGAGAAGTGGCGCCGCTCAACATCGGAATCAGTTCAAGAACAGAGCACTAGTAGAAGATTCCAAAGAAGAATCTGTCTGATGATGGATAAACAATCTTTGTTAAAGTGCAAGTTGATCAATTTCTATTGAGCTACAATTTCATTTGGGTCAAGACTGCTGTTTTATTCGCATCAACCGCTCAATACGCTGTGCAAATTCTTTTCTGAACAGTTTAACAGTCGACTTCTTATGCAATATGTGACCTGATTATGGCTTGGTTTTGGTGTGGAATCATCGGTTGATGCCACCTTGTGCATTAGACACCGGTGCAACGTTAGAAGTTACTAATGACAATAATACCTTCTGTCATCCGGTGCGGATACTTCGTCTGTAGTTGCCACACTTTCCTCCTGAATCAAAAGTCAAACATAACTCATGCAATATCATTTTCGACATCCTTACATCAGTTTCACATGGCATTAACGGTGATGTAGTGGCAGATAGCAAATGCATTACATGTATTTCCCTTCCTCTGTTCTGTCCCTCTGCAAGCCCAAAGTCCTTAAGTAAGTAAGTGAGTAAGCCATTTATCAACATAATATCAACAGTCAGTACAAACTCAAATACTTCAAGTAAATGATGCAAAAAGTCAAAAGGTCAATCGAAAAGGGTCATTTGGACCCACTGAGACTGGGCTGGCCTTTTCCTGGATAATATTTGGCAGTAACAACAGTGCAAAAATGAAATGTACTGTGCGAGTGACTCTAATACACAACTGAAACGAACTAAACACGACTGATATAGGATGATCTTCCAAATTATGTTACACGTAATCTACCCACCATTAATCTGTTTAAGAAAAAAAACTTAAAGACAGTTTGCTTTCTGTGCATTGACTTAAACTATCAAAGGGCCAGAACATTTAATCGAGAATAATTTCATCCTGGTATGTGCAACATCAGTGCGGTAATTTAACAAAGTTCTAGTATAATGATTATGTAGAGCAGGTCCCTGATGACAATAACCATCAAATGTATTAGGTAATAGTAGGTATTGTAGGTAACAATCTGTGATGATAGCAAAACATTAATAGACCAATTTGGAACTTATTGCGTTGTTGAACAGAAGTGATTCCTATTTGGTTCAACAGACAAGAACCAACTATAACGACTTTTTAATGATGCTGTGTCATAACAAAGATGATTAGCGTCACCCACCTCCTTTCTCCAGGCTTGGGACTGGTACTACTATAGTATGGGCAGTGGTGGTACTACAGTATGGGCAGTGGTGGAGTTACATGATGCCTAGATTCTCTTGACTGACTAAAGTACTCCACTGCTGTCTATACTCTCGTAGTGCCAGTCCCAAGCCTGGCAAAAGGTGGGGGTGACGCTAATTGTCTGCATAATCGTAAACTCCAGATTTCTAAAGCGCTACTCTGAAGCTAAGCGCAGGGCAACAGTCTGCTCACAAGTGCTGCGTCTTGGCAGAGTTGTTGTCCAGAGATGTCAACGCAAGATTCGAGTTATGACAGAGCGTTGTCAAAGAGCAACTAATGAAACCAACTGATTACCTACATTAATTAATTAATTAACTGTGGAAAACCTTGGGAGAAATGGGAATACCGAAACACTTGATACAACTTCTTAGGGGTTTGTGAAGATCAGAAGTGATAAGGACTGAATATGGATACTGACAGATTCAGGATTAAGAAACCAACTATAGGATGCATTCGTCTCCTTTCCTATTTAATATATGCTGAAAGGATAATGAGGCAGGCTGTGTGGATGACATGGAAGGAATAAAGATAGCGGGAAGAACAATGAACAATCTGAGATTCTCCAACACTATTGGCGGGTAAAAAAAAACCGATTTGGTAGAACTAATAAGAAGGCTCAAGGTGAAAGTGAAAGCAGGACTCTACTTCAATATAAAGAAGACAAAGATCATGACAACAGAGGAGGAGGACAGTTTTGTAGTAGATGGAGAGGAAATAGAAACGGTAACTAGCTTCACGTTTTTGGGATCAGTAATAGAAAAAGAGGGAAAGTGTGATATGGAAATAAATCGTAGAGTAGCGATAGGAAAAACTGCAATGAATGGTCTGGAAAAAGGTGGAAGGACAAACATGTGAGTATAGACACGAAAAAAAGATTGGTGAAGGCTCTGATCATACCAACGTAACATACGGCAGTGAGACATGGACAATGACCTGAAAAAAGCGCTATGCGAAATGTGGATCTGGAGGAGATGCAGAGAATATCATGGAAAGCGAAAAGGACCAACGAGTGCGCATGAGTATCATGAAGAGACACTGCGTGCTAAGAGCAAAGTTGAGGTTGTGGAAAAGGTCCATGAGATGTCAACGCAAGATTCGAGTTATGACACAGCATTGTCAGAACAGCAACAGAAGGAAATAATGAAACCAACTGATTACCTACATTAATTAATTAATTGGTTGGTTAATTTGATGAAATGTGAAGACTTTCTTTGTGTCAGCTGAACTCACCTCAACCACTTTGGCTTCTTCGCATTCTGCCGACTGTTTGGACATTTGCTGGACAGGAAAAGAACAACAGTCATTATCATACGAAGGATAACGAAAACCATCTGGATTCATTTAGGCTCAAAGAACAATTCAGTTGATAGTTCTGCATTTTATCACAGAACATCCTTAGAACAAACGGCTGATGATCAGAAGACACATTCCAGTACAGTTGGGTCTGTGGATAGTTACCGATAACGACCTCAAAGTCCAGTACAACACATCATTATAAGGTCGTTCTGGATGTGACCATCGAAGGAAGGTAGCATTGAATTGAGTTTCCAGTGTCAACTCTGTCAGGTATATCACTGAATACCAAATATTAATTTCATCATCATCATAATCATCATCATCAAGCGATTGCAGAGGAGTTTACGTCACAGGTTGTTTAGAGCAGAAGGGATCAGAGAAAGCAGAATAAAGGAAACAAGAGATCCCACTTAATCTTTTCAAATTGCTTATCGACCATAGATAGATAGGCTGCCTCTCTCTCTCTCTCTCCGTCCTATGGACTGATCTTCTGACCTGATAACAACCTGGCTTTGGTCTGCCATCGTCTGACACCTTCCGCGCATTAGGCACCATTGGCGCTATAGAAGTTACTCCTTCCAACATTGAAAAGAGGAGTTGAAGACGTGTTGAACCTGTTTCTCTTCGTCTCTCTTCTTCTGTACGATGGCCATGTATTTGCGTAACTCTGGATCAATGGCCGACTCCTTTGATGCTTCGGATGCGTCGCTCGGCTCATCATCACAAACGACTGCCTTGTCGTCTTTCGTCGGATGAGGATCGGGCGATCGCTTGTTGTCCCCTTGAGATCGAAGTCGATCGAGTGCTTCCTGTTCCCTCGTCCAGGCGTCCTCCTCCTGACGTCTCCGTTCCTCCATCCTCCTCTTCCTCTCCTCCTCAAACTTCTCCTCCTCACTCTCTCGTCTGCGTCGTTCTTCCTCAGCCTCTGAAAAACACGAATTATCATCATTATTATTCACATGCACTTATTACTTGCCACAACCTAATGACAAAGCAATTGTCAGTGAAGGACTGTCTGTGTCAAGGTCCCTACACAGTAATCGTATCAAGGCAGGTGGCTCCGTCTTATGAGGCAAGTGCTGTAACCAATAACAACAACAGTAATAATACAACATAATATATAACACAATAATGATAACGTAATAACAATTCACGTGAACTGGCTGATTTTAACATCATCAAACTCTTAATCATCATCAGAATTAAATCATCATCAAATCAAAAGCAGCAGCAGCAGCAGCAGCAGCATCACCACAAGACCAAACTGTCTTTGCAACGATCTCATCATCCGCCTCAGGCACAGAAAACGTTTATTTGGCATTCAAACCTTTGCGCAATTTCTCTGCATTCTGGGCTGGCTTCCAGGCATCATCCAGCGAAATTCTCAACAGTTCTGAATCATCATCGGAAACTGTTTTCTTTTCCTTTGCATCAACTCGTTCGACAGCAGCAGCAGATGCCGACATATCGGAACTCTGAAATCTTTCCTTAACATCAGAACTTCGTACTGGCTCTCTGTTGGAGGAAGAGAGGATCGAATCGATGTGGCCACTCTCTGTTGATTCTACTTTGCAAAAACATTCACAAAAGAATTGCCTTAAAGTACATTTGACAAATAAACAATAAGGACATAATTATTATTATCATCTCTGTGGACAGTCATACGTCTGTTCGGCCAGTTTTAATTACGCCTGAAATACAACAAATTTTAAACTGAAGAGTTAATTAAAAACTGAAAAGAACCGGCCGAATGAATATGACAAACAAGTCTGTGGACACACTTTGTGTATTACGTGACTTTAAGGTCTTGATGCTGATGCGTAATTGTCCAGCAGGCTCTGCTCCATCTCATCTCAAGGAGCTTTGCGTCTCAATATCTTCCATATCTGGTGGCAGATTTCTCCACTCTTCCATGCAAGTCGACTTGGTTGTTCCACTGGCCCAGACTTCCACAGTCCAGCAAAGGAGTTTTGCTGTGGTCGGCCCATCCACCACTCCACCTGGAATAAGTTGCCTAACAACCTGTGACAACATGATCTGCTCTCTGTCTGCCTCTTTCCCGCAAACGCTTGAAGACCATTCTGTTCGAATCTCATTTCTTCTCATTTCATTAGGTCAGGAGCGCCACTGATGAGTCTCCTCTGTTGAAGTGGCGCTATATAAATTAGCAATTACAAACCATCAGCTGACGTATATGAGAGAGAGGTCACTGTGACCTTGGACCAGGAGGATCAACGTCCTTCACTCACCTCAGATTCACAGTCACTGACTTTACACACATAATAAAATGTAATCTAATAATAATAATAATAATAATAACAATAATAACAATAATACAATAATAATAATAATAATAATAATATGTGTAAGAGTGAAACCTTTTCTTTCAGTTGGATTTTGGTTCTGGAAAAGGACTTTTGTCTGTTTGATGGACTCCGTCTTTGCTCTCGACTCACTCGCTCGTCTGTTGCTCCCGACAGTGTCTCTAAAAATTAACAAATATCTTTCATAATAAAATAAAAAATAAATATTACAAATACACAACTGAAGAAAAGAAGTTTTGTGTAGCGAAGTAGATTAGTTTTATATCAGTAATCATTCTAAATGATGCAAATGCTGTCTGCTTGTCCGTTAAAGTTTCCTTGTCTTACCGTTACTTAGCATCTTAACTAAGTCGTAATGTAAATCCATGTATGTACATGTAAATGTGATTTACATGACAGAAGTTGCAAGTGATGAGCAGTTGAAACAAAAGTGAGTCTACCATTTAACTTTAGTCACTTCTACAAATTTACAAACGATATTCTTAAAATACAAAACGGAACAGAAGCATCTCTTCAATGATCTCTAAGCCAACTGCTTGTGACAGCATCAAGACCTGTACAGGCGAATATTTTGGCAGAAAACGGAATGGATGTGTTCACCTTTCCATAGGCGCTGTATCTCTTCCAGATTCCCATCTCAAACTTCTTCCAGCTGAACTGTCAACTTTGTCAAAGCCTGATCGACGAACGACATCCGTGGATTCACCTGGAGGAGGAGAAGTCTGTCCAGTGCCTAAACATCCAACCAAAAACAGAATTACACAATTATGAAGATTACGACTTTACTGAGCTGTAATTTTATCCACTTATAAGCAAGCATTCATTTCAACACAACACATAGTTCACAGAAACTTTGGTCCTTGATAAAATATGACCAAATACAAAAATATAGATGCATTACTATAACAATACAATATTGCTATAATATTGATACAATACAATATGAATACAATGAAATACAACAGAATATTGATTCAGTACAATGAAATATTAATAGAACACAATGCCATATAGTTCCAATTGAGACAGACTGTGAATGTTGAGAACATGACACCTGTCTTGAAGTGGGATTCAGCCCTCGTCTTCTGATTTCTCTCCTTCCTGTTGCTAGGCACAGAGACCGGTCTTTCAGGACCAAGGACCGGTCTTTCAGGACCAAGGACCGGTCTTTCAGGACCAAGGACCGGCGTCAGACTGACAGCGCGCATCTGGCAATCCTGGTACCATTTGTCGAGTTTCTAAAGACAACAACAGCAGCAGCAGGGTCTTCAGAACAGGCACCAACTCGGCCCCTCATCCTTTCAACGCTAGTTGGGGGCTAAAAGAACTAGACATTATGTTGATGGACTGTTCTCGATATGACTGAGCAACTGTTCTCAGCCACATCAGACCCCATTGGGACCTTGAAACTGAGACTCTTCACAGAAGTTTCCACAGACGAATATGAACAACGGAATTAACGTCACTTTTTAATTAGCAATAACAGACCAATTAAGTTTAACCATTAGCATTTGTGAACACAATCAGACTTAAAAGTACCAGCTTAGGAAAGCTGGTTTATTATTACTCTACAAAGATTTTGATGACTGCAAAAGTCACATGGAAATGTGAATCTAAGTTTCCAGGTGAAGAGCAGTTAGTTATCCAGAAGTTTGAAAGCAAATGAGAAAAGTGTAGAGGCATTTCTTAAAGTCAGAGAAAGAGTGGGAGCATCCAAGGAGCAGCATCGTGCAATGGACGATGACATATTGAAACAACGTATCTGAAAAGCGTTTCCGCTGTGGACCGACCTCTGTCTCGCAGTCAATTCTTCTCAGTCTCTGTTTCGTGTCTCGGATGAGATCAGAAGAGTAACTGCAATCGTCCGATTGCATCGACGTTCCCAGGTCAACAGATACGCTTAAAAGAAGAAAACGCAATAATTTAGAGGTCAGGCAAACAAAGACGACATCCACTGATTGGAGGCATTGCTCCTATGGTTAGGATTTTGGAGGAGGAGGAACTGGACGACTGGCTGCTCATCAACAACATACATCAAATTATGTTCAGTTTAAGAACTGAATGCTAAATAGCGCAATTGCCTTGAGGGCAGTGGCGTAGCCAGACTTAAATTCAAGAGGAGGCAACTTCACAGACTTTCTTTAAAAACTCCGATGACCTTTTTTACAGTGTTTAATCTAATCCAGCTTATTTAAAAGTTGAGTGTTTCCAAGAACAAGCATTCAAAAATTTTCGAGTTTTCCAAGGATTTTCGAGGGGAGGGGGTAGTAACGGGAGTTTTCCAAGCCAATATTCCCAGTAAATCCTTACTAACTTTCACACTTTCTCTACAAAATTACATGTCTTTCATTTGCCTTTTTTAGAATTTCTTCAAAAACTCCGATGACCTTTTTTTTTTTTAGTCATTTGACTTTTTTTCGTTCCACTTTACCACTTGACCTCGAACACAGGTGAGACACGACACTTCAATTCAAGAGGAGGCAACTTGCCAAAATCCTGGTCATTTGCGTCGTTGATCAATTGAAACTCCACTATATGGAAAAACCAAGAGGAGGCAATTGCCTCCTCCTGCCTTCATGTAGCTACGCCTATGCTTGAGGGCGAGGGGGGGGCGTGCTCCATCTTCTCTAAGGCAGGCGTCAGTCTTCGTCTCAACCATTCCTCATCATAGATTTCTTCACTCTACTGCACCTCGTGACCTGGCTGCTATTCCCCCAATCAGAACATCTACAGTGCACCACAGAAGCTTTGCCGTGGTCAGTCCAACCTTCTGGATTATGATTCCCAAAACCTCGCGTTTATATACAGCCATTTCACAAGCATGATCTCTCTCCTCCGCGATTGGCTAACTAAAGAAGCCTTCTGATTGGCCAGCTTAACAAGAATCGGTTAATTGCTGTAAGTAACCACTAACCACAGAAAAAACTTGCTTAGACCTTGAGAGGCAAACGCGGTTACCAATCAGACCAACATACACATACAACACACTATCTCAATAAATAGGTGCATCAGGTAGATGACATCACCCACAGATCATTAAATGAAAATATTATTTGTGACTTTTAGACATCGCAGAGATCAACAATCTGTCGATGACTTACTGTGTCGTGCGACTCGGAGAATCGAAAAGCAAATGAGGATCGATGACATCCTGATACAAAGATGGATCGCCAAGGATCGGCAGATGTGGCTTCGATCCTCCGTCAATCAAGTCACACGGTGAATCCGTCCTAAGAGAAACAGATTTAAGAAATTAAATTAAAAGAAATAGTCTAAAAATATCAGTATTTAACATCATTGAACATGCCTTTGACTGCTGATTGTTTATTTAAAAAGTTTGTTTAATAATATTAAATAAATAAAAATTAATAAATAAATAAATACATAATTATAAATAATAATAATAATAACAATAATAAATAAATAACAATAAATAAAAACAATAATAATTTTTTAAATAATAATTTAAAAAATAATAACTACAATTAAAAACATAATTATAAAAATAATAATGGCAATAAAACTACAAAAGGTGAAAAATTCAGAATTCTATAAGAGAAAAAAGGAGCAGAATTCCTTTCCCCACATGAAGCGAGTTCTGATGCCCTAAAGTAAGCCTTCATCAAATGCATTCCCCACTGCACTGGAAATGCAATGGTTATACCACACAGAGAGGAAGAGAAAAGAAAACCCTTGGCCATCACTTGGCATACACTTGGAATTCTTGACGAGGTGTTTTTCCTAAACTTTGCTTAAATGCTCAGCTAGACAGAGTGAAGTTTCCATGACAGCCAAATCCTTGAATTGTTGACCCACCTGCTAATCATATCAGACGGCTTCATACCAAACGCTGTAAACAACCAAAAAACCTCTGACTAACAAATCATCATCAATATAATTACTAACTTCTATAGCGCCAGAGTCCAATGCAGAAGGCATCAACCAATGTTGCCAATGCTTCTGACCATTTTTCTCTAATAGGATATTTCTTGAACATCGGTTGGCTCTACGTGTGTGTGTGGGCCCACCACTGGTGACTCTTCTGGTTCACAGTGCATTGTTTTGCTAACTGATGTTAAGTTACGCACTTTTGTCGTTGGCTGCGTTATGACAGCCAGTTTTTAATGAACGAAAATACAATACAATGTTATAATCTGACTTCAAATGACAGCCAACATCATATCATAATTATGTCAGTGCAGATGCATATGTCCCATTACATTACATTGACGAATCAAAAACAGAAATCAGGTGAACATCGAGAAGGTCAAACAGTGTGACAAAAGAGTAATGTCATCAAACTAACTGATTTGATCTACGCATTCCTCTTGATTACCCCTCCCCTCAGTAACACTTGTACAGATGTCAGTCTACAGGCCATTTAAAAACATCTATACTAGAAAGCAACCCCTTAAAGCAATTAATTAATCAATCCATTTCAGTTGGTTTATCCTGAATGGTTCCAATCAAAATACTTCCTTTCCAGATGGTTCCAATCTAAATACTTCCTTTCCAGATGGTTCCAATCTAAATACTTCCTTTCCAGATGGTTCCAATCTAAATACTTCCTTTCCAGATGGTTCCAATCTAAATACTTCCTTTCCAGATGGTTCCAATCAAAATACTTCCTTTCCAGATGGTTCCAATCTAAATACTTCCTTTCCAGATGGTTCCAATCAAAATACTTTCTTTCCAGATGGTTCCAATCTAAATACTTCCTTTCCAGATGGTTCCAATCTAAATACTTCCTTTCCAGATGGTTCCAATCTAAATACTTCCTTTCCAGATGGTTCCAATCTAAATACTTCCTTTCCAGATGGTTCCAATCTAAATACTTCCTTTCCAGATGGTTCCAATCTAAATACTTCCTTTCCAGATGGTTCCAATCAAAATACTTCCTTTCCAGATGGTTCCAATCTAAATACTTCCTTTCCAGATGGTTCCAATCAAAATACTTTCTTTCCAGATGGTTCCAATCCACCCACTCAGGAAAACAAGATTACCTCTTTTTAAAAAAATGCACTTCTTACGTAGCCACGAGCATTAACATTTACGCTGACAGTAGACAGTTTTGTGAAGCGTCCTAGAAGCAGCTTGCTACCAACTACGCTACATAAATGGTCGTAATTACAATTACAATTACAAAACGGTTCCAATCTAATTCATTCCATTCAAAGTCTTCCACCATCCCAGTAGAAGTAAAGATGGACGTGAGAGGAAGAAGAAGAGACGTGTGATGATGGAAGACCTTGTTCTCTATCGATCAGCTGTTGTCGTAGATCCTGCGTCTGCCAATTGATCTCCTTTTGTCTCCATGACTGTTCCTGGAACTTAGTCAGAAGCTGTTTACTGCGATCCATCTGAAAAGACAACAACAGTAAAAACTCAACTCCAAACTCAACTCAGTCGAGATGAACTCCGTCCATGCACTCATCTCAGAAAGTCCATCATCTCACCTAGTCTGTCTTACGAACTCATCTTCTGGAAGTTAACCTTATTACGGCTTCGCTTTTTATATGCCATCGGTTGATGTCTTGCACATTGAGACAGTGCTATAGAAGACTTTTCTTATAATTATTATCACTGTTGTTTGTATACAACTCAAATTGTAAACCAGACATTTGAAATAGACAATTACCTTCTGTAAATACCACCACAACATGTTTAATGACAAGAGAACTATGATCCTAAACAGGTTTCTGTCTCTAAACTATTTGAACCCTAGCCCACCTCAATAAATGTACATCTGCTGTACACTGCTTGTCTTTGAAGATAAAATCAGAACGAAAAGAGTCACGTAATATCTCTAGCGTAAAATCTCTTACGTAAAAATCTGCAATAACAATCTATTATGCAATTCTCTTAATAATATCTCTAACACAAAATTTCTTTTGCAAATCTCTTACCATCTATCTCTTATGTGTTAGTTTATTCAAATCTTATGTAGCATCTCCTGTGCAAAATCTCTTGTGCAGAATATCTTACATCAAATCTGTGACATAAAATCTCTTGCGAAAAATCTCCTTTAAAAAATCTCTTCCAAAACAATCTCCTACATAAAATATCTTTTGTAAATCTATTATGTAAAATCTCCCAGAAAACGAGAAACGTTGTAGATGAACGGAAACTAAGTTCGAGATGGAAGAGAAAGAGAAACCTCCGTTTCCAGTCGCTGTTCCATTTGTAGTTTCGTCTGATCTCCAAGTGATCGTTCCGTCCGCAGAGACAGCTGGAGTTGATCGATCTGCTTCCGAAGGAGACCGACCTCTGGAGTCGGCTTTGATGCCACATGACCCATTTCGCGCAGGACATCCTCGTGTTCTAGAAGAGAGGTCAGGAAAGAAGGTCATGAGGTCAGGAAAGAAGGTCATGGCTCATGTTGTATGGCAGTCAACGTTCATTATAATGACTAATTAGCAACGTCTACTGTAGTGCCAGTATCTAATGAACAGCCTATCAACCGATGGCGCACCAAAGCCAAACCACAATGAGAAAGCTATGCAGAAGAGATGAGTCTGTTGAGACAGAGACAGACAGAGAGACAGAATTACGTCGCTTAGTTATTTGAAGCAGCTTCTAATGCAGATTACAATTGTAAATTACAGAAGTAGCTTGCCACTGATGGTGCTACATAAATTGCCATAATTACAGGTGACAGTAGAAGTAAGTATGTAAGTGGGTAATTATATCCTGAGTGAATGAAGAACTACTCTTGTCATTTCTGAACTCACTCTGTCGTTCGACCATGACGTCTCTCTTGAGCTCTGAAATCTGCCTGAAAGAAAGATGAGCAGAAACAAAGGTTTAATATATTCTGTTGACTTTTCCTATGAGAATGTGAAGACATTTTGGAAGGAACGAAAACGAATGATCAAACTCAAGTCAACAGAAATTCAACTGATGTAACATCTCTCAAGAAAAGTAAATAAGTAAAACTAGACATACGATATATGTGTGAATGTCTGTGTTGATATGTGTCCATGCTTATGTCTGTGTGTGTCTGCATTTGTGTCTTTCTATGTGTATATGTGTTTCTTTGTATGTGTGTCTATGTTTCCATATGTTCAAGTGTCTGTGTGTGTCTGTGTTCACATTTATGTGTTGTGTGTGTTTACTGTGTTTGTGTGTCTGTGTTGCTGTGTCCGTCTGTTGTTTCCTTACGTCTTTGCGTTGTCCAGTTCCCTTCTAAGGACCGCGTTGTCTTCCTTCATAATCTGATAATCAGCCATCTGCAGAGAAATTCAGAAACCAAAGTCAATCAATCAATCAATCAATCAATCAATCAATCAATCAATCAATCAATCAATCAATAAATCAATCAATCAATCAATCAATCAATCAATCAATCAATCAATCAATGAATCAATGAATCAATCAATCAATCAATCAATCAATCAATCAATCACCTTTACATTTACCACTAAATTCAAGAACCAGAAAAGTCGAAGATATGTTTACTAGCAAACTGTAAAGAACCCAAAAGTAGCCAATCTAGTCCAGTGACTGCTATAGCACCTATGTATCGTAATTGACAAAGCACCAATCAATGGCTGCTTCAACTGACAGCATCTATGTCAAATAGTAATCAGTAATAACGGATTTATATAGCGCCTCTTCAAGAGGTCTCTCAAACTAACAGAAAGTCCGGGATGAAACAAAATGGTTTCTAAGTGCTGAAACGCCTCTTTTATCCTTTATTTAGTATTTCAGTCCCTAAGGGATCATAATATTTACCTTGGGGGATAAAAGAACAAGTAAAATAAACAATAAATTAAAAAATCTGAAGAATTGTCAACGTTTATTACACATTGTTTTATCAGTCTTAATGTTTTCTGATTACCTCTCGCGATCTTTCGCTGAACAGTTCATTTTGCTTCTGTGCCCCTATCAGGTCATGTTTCACACGAATTAACTCCGCCTAAAACAACACAAAGAATAGGTCGAGACATCCACTGCGGATCATCCGACACTCGTCTCCTGGACAAATCCATGCAACACAACATAAACTAATGTTTCTTATGTTGTAACATGTTCTTGCTGAAGAAGAAATATTTTCCATGACTCATCATTTAATTTCAGAGTCAAATTTCAGATCATGCTTAATAGGTCTAAGATGGGTTTATCTGTTCATCTATAGTGTTCATTTGTACAGAGCCTTTTGTGTAAACAAACCCAGACAGACAAACAGACAAGACACATATGCAGACACTGACAGACACACAGACAAACAGAAACAGACAGATGCAGAAAGACAACAGCTTTGTTGACAGGTCTTAAAAAAGTGTTTTATAAATGTTTGGATACACAAAAGACAGAATATTAAAATCAAAGGATAAACATTGAGTTCAGTTCTGTGAAGACACACACAGACAAACATCTGCAAGCACTTCGTCGTCTACCTCCAGTTCACCAACTTTTCCCCGTTTATCTCGAACATCGACTTTGAGATGAGTTATTTCCTGCAGTTCATCACCCAAACGTCTCTCGTTATCTGCAACATTCCCAATAAATATAATTTAAAATTAATATCTAAAATATGCAATCATTGATCTGACTAGTTTAGTATTAAAACGCCAATCCGGTTCAATTGTGATTTCTCTCCAAACTCAGTTTATCCCAATTCGTTCATTCAGTCGCTCATTCATTAATTATTTGCTTTGAATTCTTTCATTCAATCGTTCCATTATTTTATTCGTCCATTCATCATTCATTCATTAATTCGTTTATTAAATTCATTCACTAATTCATTATTCTTTCCTTCACTCAATCACTTAACTTCATTCATTCATTCACTATTCATTCATTCGTTCATTCAGAGTATTTAAATAACGCATCTCTAAATATTCCTACTCTGTGGTGTTCCAAGACCAGCAAATGAGATCACAAAACTCTCAACTCTAAAGAATAAGTTTCCGATGCAAGAGTGAAATCAGGATTATGATGATAATTTAAAAAAATAGAGAAAAAGCAAAAGAAAATATAGCAGCAAATCGTAGATCTGCCAAAACAGAGAAGGCTGGATGCAGACAAATAAAAGAAGAAAGCAGAGAGAACAGATATTAAATACACTACAAAGAACCTACTGTGAAAATGAGCTACATAAACCTGATGACAATTAAGCATACTCGACCTTTGACTTTTTCTTCTCTAAACTCGAGATTTCTCAGTCGTTCGAGGAACCTCGACTGTTCCTCCAGTTTAAACCTTTTTAAGAACAGCAAAACATGGATCTTCTTACTAGTGGCTCATGGTCGCTATGGAGATCGGATTGACTGCCTGCTTCCTTTATTCAAAGCATTACCATAGCAATGTGATGGCGCTAAGACGTCCTTGGAACTAACAGGATTTATAATCAGTAACTTCTATTGCGCCGGTGTCTAATGCACAAGGCATTAACCGATGGTGCACCAAAACCATTCTGTAATGGGGTCAGTATATCCAGAAGATCAGTCCATAAGACAAAGAGACAGCCACTGGAAAAGGTAAGTTTTAAGTAGAGAACGAAATAAGACAAGCGACTGAGCAGAACAAAAACCAGATGCAGGGAGATAGTTAAAAAATCCAGGTCCAGAACAGGAAAAGCTCTTCAGCCAAGAACAGTTTTAGTTTTAGGTATTATCAAAGAGAAAGACAATCAGATGACTTCGTCAGTCTGGGGAAAAGGACTGAATTTAAGTATTTTGTACTTGGCCACAGTTACAATGCATTGTATCTACATCCATGATAGACAGTTGCAACAACGATTATCTTGGTTTCCTATTAGAAATCTTACACTGTTGTAAAACTTCAACATTACTTGATTGGCTTCAGAAGTCACGAGGGATATGATGGATAGGAAAGCTGAAAGAGAAGTGGTGAGACAATGAATTTAGAATTTAGACAGTTTAGACAATGAATTCTTAACAATAGCCTTTAATTCCAATGAATCTCTTACTTTTCCACCTCTGTCCTGATTCTCTGGTCGAGCTCCAGCTCCATTCGTCTGGCGCTCTCTTCCCTCCTTCGTGCCAACTCTTCCAAAGCCTTCAGCTTCTCCTCAGCCAAATGTCTCTCGCTACAAAACACACAAATCAATGTCTACCAAAAAACACCGAAATGAGACACTAAATGACCTCTGAACTCATTCTGTTCAATCTTCTGTCAGGAAGAGAAACCCTGATGACTCCTGCCACAAGTAGCCAGGCACATCAGCCAAGATTCTAGTATCAACTCATATTCTAGCAAAATCATCATAGCCACCACTCACCACCACCACCACAACCACCACCACCATCATGATAAAATATTACTACTATTACTACTATACATTAGTACAACTACTCGCCACCACAACCACCACCATTGCACGATCTGCAATAAACTGACAGACAGCAGAATCTGCAATAAACTTGTAAGATGAAACCTGAAAGAGAGATGTTACCGTTTGTTGATCTCGTCCTGTCTCCGTAGCAGTGCTTCTCTCTGCTTCACAGACTCCATCTCTTCAAGAATCGTTTGTCTTTGGGCGAAATTCTCTTTATCAATCATCTGCAAACACAAACAAACAGCATGAAAAAGAAGACAAATTGAGAAAACTAAACAAGAATTTCATTCAGATTCTCTGTCTGTCAGTTGCAAATATCTGGAAAACTCCTCTGACTTGACGCTTCTGAATAAGATGAAACCATCTAAATAATAATGACAATAATAATAAGAATAATAGTAGTAATAATAATACCAACTGACTTCATCTTTTATGGTTAATCATAATCATAATCGCAAAATCCAAATGTTTGAAGCGCATCTCGAAAGCTAAGCGCAGGGCACTAGCTTAGTCACGAGCACTGCATCAGGTCCAGAGAGTTAAGATTCAAGTCTTGTTGTCAGAGAAACGAGACAGAGAAGAGGAAGAGCAGCTGCCATACAATATAATACAACTGCATTTGATATTGCCCTTCTTCCAAAGCTCAGAATTGCACATGTCTTGATGGCGCAGATGCAATTATATTGCAGAGCAATTGTGCACAAAGGACTTGCTCACGGACCCTACACAGTAGCCGCCTGGAACCCCTACCCCTTTCCGAGTTACAGGTCAACCGCTCTCACCAATAGGCCATCATGTCACACAGTCATGCTACTTAAGGCGTATTTTGGCTGAGGATTATCAGGTTGAAGGTAATCACTACTTTATCACAACTCACAACTTCTAAAGAGCCATTTAGTTTATCACACTATGTATGGCTGGTGCCCACAGTTAACTTTAAGCATTGCTTTAGAACTTGTGAGTCTACATCTAGGATTTTTATGCCCAATGCACAGACGTAAATTAAACACAAGATCATGAAAGTCAACAACAGAAGAAGTCTCTTTAGTCTCTTCTCAACTTATCTAAGATTCAAACCAATTGCAATTTCCCATTGGAAGAACGATGAGAGGAGGATGAAGAATTTAGAAAAACTTTGTCTGGCAAATGTAACAGGGAACGTTGCAATATAAAAGATCTCCGATTTACTGATGAATTGGACTACACCATATTTTGCAATTTTAATCCAATGAATTATTGAGACCATACTTACTTACTTAGTATTACTAGTTATTTATTAAGTTCCATTATCTAATGACGATACATCAATCGATGGCGCTGAGCAGTTAAGGGTGCAGGACTTGCTCAAGGTACCAATGGAGTAACCATCTCAGAATAGGAGCTCAAACCATACTCTGCACATTACAAGGCAAGCGCTCTAACCAATTGGCCACCGTCCGTGTTCCACAGTAAGTATATAAGTCGAATGAAGGACTGGACTGAATGACCTCATTCTGCTTCTGCATTCGTTCCGCGAAGTTCCTTTCTCGTTCAACCAGTGCATCATGCTTCACACGAAATGTTGAATCCATCTAAAGATGACATCACATCATGAAACCAAATCAACGCTTCTCATCTATATCTAATTAGCATTAATCACGTCAACAGATAGACACAAAGTTAACAGACAGACAGAAAGCAAGAGAGAGAGAGAAGAGAGACAGACAGACAGACAGAGAGAGAGACAGACACAGATAGAGACAGAAACAGACATACCAAGAGAGACAGACTGTGTGTGTCCTTTAGCAAGTACAATGTGTACGTTCGTTCTTTCTACGCTAAACTAGTATTCTGAAATGAGGAACTTAAGGACGGAAGTTGATCCACGTTCTGTGGATTGAGTTTGTTTGCCATTGGTTGGATCCATGTGGATTAGACACTGGCACCATAGAAGTTCCTAATGAATAACAGTAGGCCTACTACCAAGGAAGGGAAAACGGAGAAGGGAAGAGAACGGAAGAATTGGCTGGACACCATCACAGATGGCACGAGGTGCTTTGGGAAACACAGGCAGGCGTTGTAACACATCTATCTACCAGATCTAAAAAGTGTCTTAAGATGAACTGATGAAAATGGTTTCTTAGCTGGTGTCCAGCCATTTGCGCGCAAGACGTTTGCGCGCCGTCGTTTGCGCGCAGTCATTTGCGCGCACCGTCATTTGCGCGTTGGACGTTTGCGCGCCGTCATTTGCGCGCGCCGTCACAATATGCAAACAAAAGAATCTACGAAATAACCACTTTAATCATTTCAAAAAATCTGTATTGGTTTTCTACAAAATAACTACTTTTATTTAGCTGTAAGTTCAGCAACCTATCAATGTTTTTCTTTCTATACGAAATGACTACTTTAATTTAGCAGTAAGTTGAGCTAGGTATCTATGTTTTTCTACGAAGTGAGGGTTAGGTATAAATGTTTTCTACGAAGTTATCTTCCCAGTAATCATTCACTGGAGAAAGTAGTTGAGGACTGCCTTCGAACAGCTCATCAAAAGCTTCTGCAACGTCTGCGACCGAAAGAAAGCTGACCCATCATACAGGAGTTCGCTGTTTGATCATACGAAGACGACAGGTACAATAATTATGCGAAATCAAAACCAGAACAATAGGTTGAAAAACAATAGATTGATATATACTAAAGGTTTATACGCGAAGAGGAACAGGAGTACACATCAAAGTGCGAATAAAATAGGCCGATCATCATACAGGAGTTCGCTGTTTGATCATACGAAGATGGCAGACATAATAGTACAAGTCAATCCACACTGCGCGCGCGCGCAAACGTCCCGCGCGCAAATGACGGGCATTTCTTGCTGCGCTCAACCGACTGCGCGCAAATGACGGCGCGAAAACGACGGCGCGCAAACGTCCTGCGCGCAAACGACAGGGCGCCTTCTTAGCTATATGTGGATGTAATGTTCTAATTTCAAGTGGGAGATTGTGCCACGAAGACAGTCCAGATGCAAAGGACAATGTCTTTGAAATAGCAGGGAAGGTTCGCCAGGATTCTTTGTTGGCCAGAAAACAACGGACGAGAGAATCTCACCTCTCGTCTTGACTTCTCGATCTCCTTGCGAGTGTTTTCTCGTTCTTCAATTCGAAGTCGAGCGAATTCGTTGTCTTTAAACCTCGCGATCTGGTGGAGAAAGAAATTGAAATAAAATCAGTTGAAACAAATTCAGTTGAAACAAATTCAGTTGAAATAAAATCAGTTGAAATAAAATCAGTTGAAACAAATTCAGTTGAAACAAATTCAGTTGAAATAAAATCAGTTGAAACAAAGGGGTTTTAAAGAATTTCACTGCACTTCAAGACTGTAACAGAAAAAGACAGGTGTTGCTTCAAGAAAGGAAACCCTCTGCCTCTATTTCTCTCTATCACTCATTCTTCACATGCCATGACTCTATTATTGTAATTATTATTAAGCATTTATTAAGCCCCACTATCTAATGAGTCATGACCAAATCATTAATCGATGGCACTGAGCAATTGTTAGTGAAGGACTTGCCCTAGACATTAACCGTCTGAGGGAGGAAGACTTGAACCCATGCTCCCCATGTTACAAGGCAAACGCTCTGTCAATCTGTTACAGAGCCCTCATGCCTGCACAACACCAGTTAACAACATATTAAAGGTGTCCAAAGAAAGCGTTCTTACCAATCGCTTGGTTGGTCAGTTGCCTTTTAACGACGCTGTGTCATAACAAAGATGATTAGTGCTGCCCTCCTCCTTCTCCATACTTGGGACTGGCACTGCCACAGTACAGACTATAGTATTCTGGAAAATGTGAGACTTAAGAATTCTTGAAAAGGTGAGAGAGAGCGCTGAAACCAATCGGCCATCATGTCCCAATCTATGAAACCTTTAGAAGCAGGTGCCTTAAATTGAGGACTGAAGATAATCTGAAGATGACCAGAGACCAAGGAACCCTATGGCAGTGCTGTCCAACCTTTTTGACACCGCGGGCCACCGAAGAAGTAATTTTTTAAGCCGAGGGCCGCACCAGTCAACTCAAAAGCAGCGACTAAAATTTATTGAAAATTATTAACTGTATTATAATTAATTATGGAGTTATCATAATGAATGCGTCTTGGGAACTGGATTGTGTGTACACATTGTCAAATGATAAGCCAAGTTACAAACGAATAGCAATGCAAGTGGGCCAGTGACTGTCTTTCACTTCATTTTAATAGAAATTGCAAATATTTAGCGAGCTGTGGAGGGTCACTTAGAATCTGCCGGTGGGCCGCATGCGGCCCGCGGGTTGAGACAGCCGAACCCTATGGGGTCAAAGGTCGTATGATGAAATTGCTAACCGCCATCTGTAGTTCTGAGCGACCGCGCTCCTCAACCAATCTCTGATAGGCCAGAATTCGCTCCTCAACGGCTGCAACTCGCGAAGACGCTCCCCCTTCGTCAAGACTCGAATAGTAGGCATCCACCTTCCGGAACTCCTCCTCTACATAACAACACTTCTACGTAAGTAACGACGTCAGTAGGCAGGTAAGTAGGCAGGTAGGCACTTAGGTAAAAATGTAGTTAAATAGACAGTTAAGTAAAAGAGTAGTCAAGTAGGATGGTAGGCACTTAAGTAAGCCATCCTCTCCCTCGCCATCTCATCTTCCCACTGACAGTGTACGGTCAGTGTACTCATCATATCCAAGTTCGCTACCTAGGGGGGTGGGCGCAGATGGGGCAGAAATCTTGGGGCAAATTTCGCCCTTGGCAGGGATTTGGTCAGGAAATGGAGTTTATACTAATATGACATCTGGGAGGAGGAGGAGGAGGAAGAGGAGGAGAGGGTCACTATATATCAGTGCTCTGAATGGATGAATGAATGAATGAATGAAAAGAGAAGAGTGATTGTGAAAATCCAACCGATTGATGTGACTGGCAGTCGTGAATATTCCGTCTGAGTTCCGTTTTCAATTGTTGGTCGACTGTTGACGGCCGCCATTTCCCTCACAAACCTCCACAAGAATCCAACTGGAAAAGAGAATAATCAGATCTAACTAACTAACTCTTCCCTTTCCACACATACCGTGTTTTCATCACCTCAACCAGGTTGCCTATAATGCATTCTTGCTGTTGTCATTCGTGTTGTTATTATTATATTTACCACCACCACCACCACCACCACCACCACCACCACCACTACGCATGTATTAAGAGCCACTATCTAATGACCAAGAATCAATCGGCGGCGATGAGCAATTGTGAGTGAAAGACTTGCTCAAGGTCTTTACACAGTAACTGTCTGAGGGGAGAAGGGAAGTGCTCTAGCCAATCAGCTTCTGTCTCCCATTGACATAGATGTCTACACTACACAATATTATCAGCTGTGTGATTACGGATTGGTTTTGGTGCGCCATCAGTTGATGCCTTGTGCATTAGCCACCGGCGCTATAGAAGTTCCTAATTGTTGATAATAATTAACAAGCAAAACTCAAACTGAAATAAATTCTATAAAATCAAAAATTATAGTGCTATATAAATCCGTATAATGAAAGAAATGAGAAATTTTGAGAAATGCTGAGCTACTTACCATCCGCCTGACCAACGGAAAGATCCGTCTAAACAGAGCAACAACAGAAAGAACTCAGAACAATAAACGGATTTATATAGCACCTCATTGCGGCGGCACTATATAAATCTGGAGTTATAATTACACTAACAATTGAGTCAGAGAAGCAGCGTCATCTTTGACAGGTCTACTGTTAATGTCTAGAAGCATCAGATGAGATACAATGCAATACAACTGTATTTGATGTTGTCCTATGCACCAGAGTTCAGAGGGCAACAGACGACCATACGACAAGACATCGATGGCACTGAGCAACTGTGAGTGAAGGACTTGCTCTTAAGGTCCCTACACAGTGACCGTCTCAAGGGAGGAGGAGGATTGAACCCCTGCTGTCTGCATTGCAGGCCAAGCGCCTTATCCATTCGTCTAACATGTCCTAAGACAACTGCACTGTTTAGCAGAGTATCATGATGAATCTGGTTTCGTCTGACGACGACTTCTGCACCAGACACTGGCTCTATAGAAGTTATTAATCAATAAGACATGGCCTGTGAAATAAACGTCCAGAAAATGTCAATACCTCATCTAATCAGATCTCACTTAGAACTAATTTCTGTTCTGGTGGGAATTTGAAGCCAAGACATCTCTTGGTTGACAGACCAACACACTAAGTAAGGTCCAATAGATTATCTTTAGTTTAAAAAAAAGAAACTGAACTGACCAATCTGTTGTAGAGCTTCGACTGAGAACTAACACGCAACAACTGCAGCAGATCCTTTGTTGTCAACAACTGGACCAACAGTAAAAGCAGACAAGTAGTATTTATTAGTAGTATTTATTAGTAGTATTTATTAGTAGTATTTATTAGTAGTATTTATTAGTAGTATTTATTAGTAGTATTTATTAGTAGTATTTATTAGTAGTATTTATTAGTAGTATTTATTAGTAGTATTTATTAGTAGTATTTATTAGTAGTATTTATTAGTAGTATTTATTAGTAGTATTTATTAGTAGTATTTATTAGTAGTATTTATTAGTAGTATTTATTAGTAGTATTTATTAGTAGTATTTTTAGTATAACTAATATTATTACTGCAATTTTTATTATTATTATTATTCAACTGTATTTGATGTTGTCCTATGCACCAGAGTTCAGAGGGCAACAGACGACCATACGACAAGACATCGATGGCACTGAGCAACTGTGAGTGAAGGACTTGCTCTTAAGGTCCCTACACAGTGACCGTCTCAAGGGAGGAGGAGGAGGAGGATTGAACCCATGCTGTCAGCATTGCAGGCCAAGCGCTCTCTATCCATTCGTCTACCATGTCCTAAGACAACTGCATTATTATTATTATTATTATTATTATTATTATTATTATTATTATTACAATTTTTTATTATTATTACTATTATTATTACATAATTAGAAACTTCCATAGATGCTGGCATCCAATGCGCCAAGAAGCATCAACTGATGATGCTCCAAAACGAAGCCATATTCAGGTCAACATCCAAAAGATAAGTCTATTCAGACAGAGAGGCAGACTATGGTGGTGGATCAGCAATTTGAAAAAGTCAGTTTTAAGTTGAGCAGATGAATCTTTAGTTGAGCAGATCAAGAAATCAAGAGACATGAGCAAATGCTAAAAAAAGCATTTTATGAACAAAACACAAACTGAATTGATCAACTATATTTAGAATTTAAAATAAATCACATCAAAAACATTTGAAACTTATTTCATTCTTAGAACTTGACATCGGAGTAGAGTTTACCGATTACGGTTCAATGGTCCAATTACAAACTGTGCAATTTTACTCTAGTCTCGGCGTAACTCCATCTCAGTCGATAAAGAATAGCCTTCACTGGTTTTACACAAGTAATAAGCAAGTAAAATAAAATAACCAAAAGAGATTGAGTAATTAGTGCAACATCAGACACTAATCAGACTGCTTTGATAGAGTGAAATAATTATAAATTTTCATTTACTATTAATATCAGTAAATTTATGCATCTCATAGTCAGAGACAGGCAGACAGACACAAACAGACATACACTCACAGACAGGCAGACACATACAGACATACACAGACAGACAGACAGAGACCAACATACAGAGAGCCAGACAGACAAACAGCCAGAGACAGAGACCTTGTCTTGTGCCAGTCCACTCTCTGGTAGAAAGATGCTCAGTGAATAGTCGTATCCGATCTGCTTGAGGTGATCAGCCACGAGACTGTTGACCGCTCTGAGGGGCAGGGACTCACCGCCATCCGGGTCATGACCTCCGTGAGTAACCATCTGGTTCAACCCAAAACCCTTCAGACCAACCACAAGTTGATTGCGAAGCTGTGACTGAAATCAGACACGGATGAACCGTCATCAATCCACTCAAACAATTCTCCATTTAAAAGAATTATTCTGAAACAAAACTTACAAAATTACAACAGATGCATCTTAAGTTTTAGCTCAGACTGAAACTAAAGAATTGACACCATAATGCGTAGAACTGGTCTGTAAATTCAAAAGTTTTGGGTCAACCAACAACAAACAGTATTTTGTGGTCATCCATCAGGAACATAAAATTGTAAGCAAGTTTCACATTATAGTTTCTTTGTGATATGAGAAACTGCGGTTTCAAGAGACTTCATCAGAGGCAGTCCGACCTAACACAATGAAACGATGTTCACAGAGAATGGTCTTCAACAGCATTTGTGGAAAAAGGGGTTTTCATATAGGACAGATAGACTAAAGAAATGGTCTAATCATAATTCAATTTCTTTGACAGACTCTATAAGCATTGGTCACCTGGAGCTTTCCCAACAGTCCCTTGTTCTTCATGAATTCCACGAGGCTATTTCGCAGATCTTCCGTTGTCATGACATTTGCATCTGCATTGGCTGAAGACATCTTCAACACAGCATCAACTGATGACACTGACCCACTCTACGATTATCAGTAAACGCTGTTAATCGACAAAAATTATCATCAGTTTTTTGACAGGACAGGAAACTCGATTCTAGCTGAAAAGCAGGAAATAACACCTGAAATATTTGCTGGTGATATTTAACAATGTCAAACCACTGCATAATTTGATTAAACAAAAGTATTAATAGTCTGACCTTTGGAGAAAAAACGAGCATAACACCAATCGAGGTCAACGGTGAAGGTCTGGAACACGTGGAGGAATTTGTATGTCTGGGAAGCCTACTGACATGGGACAATGACTGCGGAAAGGAGATAGCAAGACGGATAGCAATCATCCATAGCGCCATTTTCGCCGGCAAAAGTGCCACAAAATCGCATTTTTATTATAATCAGTAAATAGCTTCTAACAAAATCAACATTTTATTTTTCACTTAAACTCAGAACATCTCTCTCAGAAAAATGCAGAACATTGTAATTCTTTGCTGGCTAAAGAAAATGCCGATTCGTGTGCCGCACGAAATGAATAAACTATGCCTCAAGCAGTCGAATATAAATAAATAATCTTCGTTTAATGTGTCAAACTGACAGTTGCGCAGGATGATTACAATTCATGTTATGAACGGATGATCACAAGTTATTACAGCAGTCTACTGTCTAACTGTATACAGCAGCCATGCAAGGCGCCCTCCTACACAGACACCCGGTCTCAGTTAGAAAATGTACAAATCTGCTTAAGAGCAAACTTCTAAATTGTTATATGCGTTCTCGTGCAAGACTTGTCTTGTTAAAGGGCGTTATAAATTTCTAAATTGAATTGTATTGTATTTACCGTGAATTATCGTTGATTTCTTTCATCAAGTCACAACTTGTTTTCTCTTCGTTTTAAACGGACGCCATTGCTGAGCAGCAGCAACGCCGTTGTCATGGATTCCCACAAGAAACCTCTAGATTTACGCGCTTCACGCACCAGGTTGTTTGGGCCTAAGTCCTTACATAATTTTTATAATAATAATAAATAATAATAATAATATCTTTTCTTTAATAAGCGCCTGACAAACGCACTGCGCTGTACATTTACATGTTATGCAATTTAAATCTTAACTACTAACAGAACAGACAGCCTGCAATACAACGGCGCTAATAGCAGCCTACAAAGCATGACTATGCTCACACTATAGTCCTCCAATTATACGTGGCATAAAAAGGGTCACATCCCTGAATATATTGGGTATCGAGATTTCCGCAAAGCTCGGTTTTTCCTCCCATATCCAAAAGATTTGTGTACGGGCCAAGCAATCTCTCCATGCCCATCGTATTTTAATCTCGCATGGGCTCTTAATTGGGAGTCAGGTTATATGATGTGGTCCGGTCCACCACTGTCAACCGAATGCTTAATTTATTGTTCCCAAGTGTGGTGGGGCTTTGCCAGCAAACAGGAACGTGACTTTCTAAGTGCTGTGGTCCGCAAGCTGGTACGCTTTGGCTTCCTACCAAAATCTTTCCCCACGTTTGAGGAACTCTGTAAAAAAGCCGACCATGACCTTTTAGAAATATCTTAAATAATCCCGGTCATATCCTTCATTACCTACTACCCCCTGTCCTATATAGGCCTACTGGTCATGATTTGCGCCCACGCTCACATAACCGTGTTCTTTCTAGATTTGATTCCCTGACCAGGCGTGGTTTCCTGGCCAGGATGTTGTACAGCTAAGCCATATAGTGTTTTTTTTAGTTTACTATTTACTAACTTTTTCGCTACTATTTGATAACTTTGTATTACTTTGT